>PVLA01008405.1:0-89229 GCA_004027455.1 Hydrochoerus hydrochaeris | reverse complement strand
TCATGCATTTATTTGCCGTTTGTATATCTTTCTCTGAGAACTGTGTGTTCATCTCAGATGCCTATTTTTGGAGAGGGTCTTTAAATTTGGGGAGCTTGCTGTTTTTCAATTCTTTATATATTCTGGACACAAGTCCTTTGTCTGAGGGGTTGCTGGTTAAAATTTTTCCCACTCTGTTGGTTTTCTTTTCACTCTGTTGATGATTTCCTTTGAAGTGCAGAAACTTTTCAATAATGTGAGATCCCATTTGTTGATTCTTTGAAGTGTGTCCCGTGCAGTTTGCTTTTGGTTCATGAATTCTCTGCCTACCCCTATGTCTCCAAGACTTCTACCTACCTTGTCTTCCAGTAGATTTAGTGTTTCTGTTTTAATATTGAGGTCTTTGATCCATTTAGACTTTAGATTTGTGCATGGTGATATTCATGGATCTAGTTTCAGTTTTCAGCATGTAGAGAGCCAATTTTTCCAACACCATTTATTAAAGAGACTGTCTTTTTTCCAGTGAACATATTTAGCCCCTTTGTCACATGTCAGGTGGCTGAGTGTCTTTGTAGTTGTGCTTGCATCTTCTAATCTGTTCCACTGATCCTGAGGTCTATTTCTTTGCCAGTACCAAGCTGATTTTATCACTGTGGCTTTATAGTACTGTTTCAAGTGAGGAATTGAGATGCCTCCTACCTTTCTTTTGTTGCCTAGAATTGCCTTTGCTATTCCAGGTTTCTCCTGTTTCCAAATGAATTTTAGGAGTGTTTTCTCTAGATCTGTGAGGTATGTCAGTGGTATTTTGATTGGGATTGCATTAAATCTGTATAACAGTTCTGGGAGTATGGCCATTTTCACAATGTTCATTCTTCCTTACCAAGAGCAAGGAATGTCCTTCCATTTTCTAATATCCTTTTCAATCTCCTTTCTCAGCATAGTATAATTTTCAGCATATAGGTCTTTTACATTGTTAGTTAGGTTGATTCCTAAGTATTTCATTTTTTTAGATGTTATTTTAAAGGGTGATATTTCCATAATTTCTCTCTCAGTGAGTTTTTTTTTGTGTATAGGAATGCTATTGATTTTTGAGCATTCACTTTGTATCCAGCTACATTGCTGAACTTGTTTATTACCTCTAGCAGTCTTTTAATGGAGTTTTTTGAGTCTTCTATATAGAGTATCATGTCATCTGCAAATAGTGATAATTTAACTTCTTCCTTTCCTATCTTTACTCCTTTTATTGCTCTCTCTTGTCTGATTGCCCGGGCTAGTGTTTCCAGAACTATGTTGAAAAGGAGTGGTGAGAGTGGACATTCTTGTCTTGTTCCTGACTTTAAAGTGAAAGCTTTCAGTTTTTGTCCATTTAGTATAATGTTGGTTGTTGGTTTGTCATAGATGACCTTTAAAAGGTTGAGGTAGACACCGTGTATTTGGAGTTTCTGAAGGGTTTTTATCATGAACATATGTTGGACTTTGTTGAAAGCTTTTTCTGCATCTATTGAGATGACCATGTGGGGTTTTTTTTGGCTCTGTTGATGTGGTGTATTACATTTATTGATTTGCATATGTTAAACCATCCCTGCATTCCTGGAATGAACCCCCCTTGGTCATGATGTATAATCTTCTTGATGATTTGCTGCATTCTATTTGCCAGTATTTTGTTGAGAATCTTTGCATCAATGTTCATTAGTGAGATTGGCCTATAGTTCCCTTTTTTGGTTGCATGTTTCTCTGGTTTTGGTGTCAGAGTAATACTTGCCTCCAGGAATGATTTAGGGAGGATTACTTTCTTCTCAATTTCATTGAAGATTTTAAGGAGTACTCATATCAAATCTTCTCTAAATTTCTTATAGAATTCAGCTGTGAATCCACCTCGACATGGGCTTTTCTTTTTGGTAAGTTTTTGATTACATTTTCAGTTTCAATAGTTGATATTGGGTTGTTCAGAATTGCTATATCTTCTTGGTTGAGCTTTGGTAGTTCATATGTTTCTAGAAATCTGTCCATTTCCTCTGTGTTTTCCACTCTATGTGAGTAGAGATTTTCAAAGTAGGTATTCATGATCTTTTAAATTTCTGTGGGATCTGTAGTAATTTCTCCCTTTTCAGTTCTTATTGAATGAATTTGTATTTTTTTCTTTCTCTTGATAAAGTTAACCAGGGGTTTGTCAATTTTGTTGATTGTCTCAAAAAATCAGCTTTTTGATTCATTAATTGTTTGTATTGGTATTTTAATTTCAATAGCATTGATTTCTGCTCTAATCTTTACAATTTCCTCTCTTCTATGAGATTTGGGTTTAGCTTGCTCTTCTTTTTCTAGAAGCTTGAGATCGAGCATTAGGTTGTTTAGTTGTGCTCATTCTGTTTTCTTGATATGACTGTTTATTGCTACATATTTCCCTCTTATGACTGCTTTCGTTGCATCCCACAGATTACAGTATGTGGTTTCTATTTTTTCATTAAATTGTAGGTATTGTTTTATTTCTTCTTTAACTTCATCTGTAGTCCACTGGTTGTTCAAAATGTTGTTATTTAATTTCCATATATTCATGTGGGTTTTACAATGTCTTTTGCCATTAATTTCCAATTTCAGTGCCCTATGTTCAGATATTATGCATGGTATGATTTCAATAACTTTGCATTTACTTAAGAATGTTTTATGGGATTATATTTGGTCTATTTTGGCGAATTTCCCATGTGCAGCTGAGAAGAGTGTGTACTCTGATGTGGTTGGGTGAAACACTGAAAAAGTCTACTAAGTCCAATTGCTCACAGGTATGATTCAGTTCTGTTATTTCTTTGCTGACTTTTTGTCTAGTTAATCTATCTCTTTGTGGCAAAGGGCTGTTAAGATCTCCTGTTATAATTGTGTCCTTGTGTATTTGGTTTTTCATGTCCATTAGTATCTGTCTTATATAGTTGAGTTCTCCTGTATTTGGTGCATTTATATTTATAATTGTTAGTTCTTCCCCTTGAATTTTACCACTAACAAGTATGTAGTGACTTTCTCTATCTCTTTTAATCGTTTTAGGTTTGAAGTTCACGTCATCTGCAAATAGAATAGCTACCCCTGCTCTTTTTCTGGGTTCCTGTTGCATGGAATACTGTTTTCCATCCTTTGACTTTTAACCTATGAGTTTCCTTTTGGGTCAGATGTGTTTCTTGTATACAGCATATTGAGGGGTCATGTTTCTTGATCCATTCTGTCAATCTATTTCTTTTTATAGGTGAATTGAGGCCATTTATATTTTTGGATATCACTGATATGTACTGTCTTGACTTTGCCAT
This sequence comes from Hydrochoerus hydrochaeris, assembly GCA_004027455.1. Taxonomy (NCBI): domain Eukaryota; kingdom Metazoa; phylum Chordata; class Mammalia; order Rodentia; family Hydrochaeridae; genus Hydrochoerus; species Hydrochoerus hydrochaeris. Next base: position 85,960 of record PVLA01008405.1, on the reverse strand, counting down.
ATTATGTTCCAGTTGTTTCTTTTTGCTTTTCTTCTTATCTAATTGCTTATCCTACCTGGTGGTTTCTTTTGTTGTTGTTTTGTTGATTGTGGTCATTTTTATCTCTGTCTAGTATGTCTTTCAGTACTCTTTCTAGTTTTGGTTTGGTGGACATGAATTTCTTCAGCTGTTCTTTGTCATGGAAGTATCTTGTTTTTCCATTAAATGTGAATGAAAGTTTTGCTGGTTATATCAGTCTGGGTTGAAAGTTGTTTTCTTTCAGGGGTTGAAATATCTCACTCCAAGCACTTCTTGACTTGAGAGTTCATGCTGAAAAGTCTGCCATGATTCTAATGGGCTTTCCGCATTCCTATACGCTAACAACAAAATCACTGACAGAGAAATAAGCGAAGCCATACCCTTCACAATAGCATCCAAAAAATGAACTACTTAGGAATCAATGTAACATAAGAAGTAAAAGATCAATCCAAGATGGCTGACTGAGTGGTAGCACCATAGGAGAGCCTCTCTGAAAAGAAAACAACTCAGATGCTAGAATCTAACAACATGGAGAAAGCCAGACAAAAGGAGAGAAATTCTCACAACCCAGGAAGAAACCAAGGAAAAAGAAAAAGAAAAAAAAAGAAAGAAGCATGGACGGAGGGCTGGAGCTGGGCAAGCTCTGGTGGCTGTACCGACACATCTTAGAGTTAGGTAATTCATGATAGAGCTGAGGTCGTGGTCCTCCTGAGAGCAGGGGTTGGTGAGCTCAAGACCCTCGGCTGGAGGAGGTGCTGCAGCAGGGAGTGAAAATGGTCAGTCAAGCTGCATGAACTTTGGTGAGTGATGGGAACTGGATTCCCCAGAGCAGAATGACCAGGTAGATGACATTTTGGAGTTGGGCAGGGCCAGCTTGAATCAAAACCCATGGTGGCATTGATCAACAGCTCCTGGTCTAAAGCAGTTTGGTGGGATCTGCTCAGGCTGGGCCAGGCCCCTGGTTGCAACCCAATACCAGCATCCCCAGGGAACACACAAATGTGCTGAAGCATCCAGTGGGTGACTGATGTAGGGAGAGGGGCCAGCTCACAGTGTGTACCTCACAGATGGGCAGCAGACTGGGGGAGGCACTTCCCTAGCCAGTATGCTGCAGAAAAACTGTGGGCAGTGCAAGGGGCCCAGAGACCTCCACCACCTACCCACCTGAAGGGAGCCAGAAACACGACAAGACAGAGAAACGGCAAAAAGCCTCCAACCACTGAACCAGGGAAAGTGAGTCCAGTAGAGTTAAATGCAGAGGAGGTTGAGGGCAGCACACATGCAATATCAGACATGGCCTCATTGGAAATAAAGAAATATTTCCATGAATTCATCCATGAATTTAAATCAGAAATTCTCACTCAGGTGAAGCAAGATATAAGAAGATTAATAAAAGAAATCCTGGGTAATCCTCAAGTAGACACAAATGAAAAAATGGATAAACCCAGAGAAAGGAGAGAAGCCTTTGATGAAGAATATAAACAAAATCTAGAATACATGAAACAGATCCAAAGAGAATATCAGGAAATTAAAAACTCCATTGAGGGCTGGCAAAACCTTTTAACAGAAACTAAGGACAAACTTTCAAAACTTGAGGATAGATTTGCAATGTATTTTAGGAGATCCTTCATGAAATAACAAGGAACCAGGAAGCGACAACACAAAGGATAGAAGATGACAAGAGAATTCATAACCTAAGAATAAAAAATGTGAATGAAGATGCAGTGACAAATACAAATGAAATAAAAAGTCTATTCATAGAAATAATTAAGGAAAACTTCCCAAACATAGGTAACAGAAGTGAAGTTCAGATAAATGAGGCATACAGAACTCCAGCCAGCTATAACCAAAACAGATCTACACCCAGACATATAAAAATCAGGATCCCAGAAATCTATCACAAGTACAGAATATTAAAAATGGTCAGAGAAAAGAAACAGATTACCAATAAAGGAAAACTCATCAAAATCACAGCACACTTCTCGATGCAAACTATCAAATCAAGAAGAGCTTGGAGTGAAATATTCCAAGCCCTGAAAGAAAAGAACCTCCAACCCAGATTGATGTACTCTGCAAAACTGTTTCTCAAAATTAATGGAGAGACAAGATGCTTCCATGACAAAGAGGAACTGGGGGAGTTCGTGACCACCAATCCAACACTGCGAAGAATACTGAAGGATGTTCTAGAGAGAGAGAAGAAAATCACCAGGGTTCCAGGAATAATGGCAGAAAGGCCTCAAAGAAAGGGGCAGGCAGTGGATTGAAGGAGAAAAGTAAACAAAAAAGAATGACAGAAAAATAGTATAGCAGAGATAAGACAGAAAACACTGGTTACATAGCTGTTTTATCTTGACTGATTTTATTTTAATCTGGTATGCTTGAGAGTATCAACTCTGAGAGTAGAAGCAACTACTCTGAAGATACAAGATTCAATAGGATACCCATTCTGGTTTGATTATTAACTGCTTTTGAAGTCCTATAATGTCTCCAATGTTTAGTTTTTATTAATAGTGTAATGCATTGCTAAGTTTAATTATACTATGTTTGATGATATAGACAATTTTATTGAGAATAACAAGAGACATCATAGTAACTACTGTAGATCACCTAGTATTGTGGTTTTATATGTCCTTTTCATTTCGTGTTTCTCTAGGAATTTGTACTGTTGACTAGTTTTGATTTGTTTTTCCCTCTAATACAGAAAGGCTAGGTATACATGTAGAGACTTATACATGTGTAGAACTTCTAAGTAGTTTAAAAGGATGGATTATAGTTATTGTAAAGAAAAAAAAGAGGAAAAGAAAGCATTCTAAAGGATGCAACTGCATGTATGTTTATATGTGTAGGGTTGATAACCATATTACTAAGTTTTTGTTGGATAGATGAACAGAACTGATTGTGGTCTCGTTGTTTAAATGTCCAGTTTGTAGGCTTTACTATTGTAACTTGAACAACTACTTCTAAGAGGAAAATATGTAATTATTAACTAGTGATTTATTACTGGTTACTATTTTTGTTTTGTTTTGTTTTTGAAATTTTGTATTATTTCTACTCTCTGTTTCAATTTTTAATTAAAAAAGAAGTAAAAGAGCTATTTAGAGAAAATTATAATACCTCAAAAAAAGAAATCAAAGAGGACCTCAGTAAATGGAAAGACACCCTTTGTTCATTGATAGGAAGAACAAACATTATGAAAATGGCCATTCTCACCAAAATAGTTATACAGATTTAATGCAATCCTAATCAAAATACCACTAGTGTACCTCACAGATCTAGAGAATTCACTCCTAAAATTCAACTGGAACCAGAAGAGACCTAGCATAGCAAAGGCAACTATAAGCAATGAAGGCAAGGCAGGAGGCATCACAATCTCTGACTTGAAGTTATACTACAAAGCTACTGTAATAAAATCGGTATGCTACTGGAACAAAAACAGACCTGAAGATCAATGGAATATATTAGAAGAGACAAGTTCAACTACAAGCAAACTCAGACACCTTATCTTTGATAAAGGGGCTAAACACATCCACTGGAAGAAAGATAGTTTCTTTCATAAATGGTACTGGAAAAATTTGCTCTCCATATGCTGAAAACTAAAACTAGAGCCCTGCCTATCACCATGTTCTAAACTAAAGTCTAAATGGATCAAAGATCCAAATATTAAAACAGAAACACTAAATCTGTTGGAAGACAAAGTAGGTAGAAATCTTGAAAATATAGGGGTAGGTAGAGAATTCATGAACAAGAATCAAACTGCATGCTGAACACTTCACAGAATCAATAACTAAGATTACGTCCTATTATGTTGAAAGAAATCTCCAGCATAGTGAAAAGAAAACCGACAAATTGGGAAAAATTCTTAGTGAACTCTCCCTCAGACAAAGGACTTCTGTCTAGAACATATAAAGAGTTTTAAAAAATCAGATCCCCAAAATTCAAAGACGCATTCCAAAAATGGGTATCTCAGATGAATACACAGTTCTCAGATGAAGAAATACAAATGGCAAATAAATACATGAAAAGATGTTCAGCATCATTGGTCATTAGAGAAATGCAAATTAAAACAACACTGAGATTCCATTTCACTCCAGAAAATTGGCCAGGATCAAGAAAACTAACATCGTCAAATGCTGGAGAGGCTGTGGGGAAAAGGAACTCTTCTGCACTGTTGGTGGGAGTGTAGACTGGTGCAATCACTGTGGAGGTCAGTCTGGAGATTCCTCAGAAAGCTAAGATTGGAAGTGCCATTTAACCCAGCTATTCCACTTCTGGGCATATTCCCAGAAGAACTAAAAACATCATACCACAGTGATATATGTGCACTCATGTTTATAACAGCACAATTTGTAACAGCCATAACAGCCAGATCTTGGAAACAACCTAAATGCCCATCAACTGAGGAATGGATAAAAAAGATGTGGTATTTTTATACAATGGAGTACTATCTCTGCTATAAAGAATGATCACATTGATATATTTAAAAGTAAATGGATGCAACTTGAGACCATACTCATAAGTGAAATAAATCGAACTCATATGTGTAAATACCATATAGTCTCCCTAGTGTAAGAAATGGTAAGAGTACATAAGATACAAAAAACTCAATAAATACAGTGAAAGGATAAGCATTTGCTTAATGGGGAAAAATAATATCTCAAGGAAAATGAGGAAAAAGAAAAAGGAAGGGAAAAGAAAAAATATCTAAAATTATATAAACACACTTAGGATAGCTAAGATGATTGTGTTTCAAATTCTATAAATTCTTTGAACAAAATAGTTAACATTCATAGGATTGGAACAACTGTGCATATTATTGTATGTGATCTGAGGAACTCTTGAAGATCATTATGTAAAATAACAACCCTAGTTATGCTCATACCACCTTGTTTTGAAGGCCTATATTGTCAGTGTTTTGGGCTCTTTGCTATTCTTATTCATTTAACCTTTTCTGTTTCGTGTTTTTCTAGGAATGTGTTTTGTTTTTTCCTCTAATACAGAAAGGAGAGGTATACATGTAGAGACTTATACATGCATAGAACTTTTCCTAAACAGTTTATCAGAATCAATTATATAATGCATGATGAAGTGAATAGCTACTTTGAAGGAAAATAGACACTAAGGTACCCAGTGCTGATTCTGTAGCATCATGCTGTGAAATCCAGCAATAGTATTATTCTTTCTTCAGAGTGATTTTAGTCTTTTGCATGGTTTAATTTCAACATACATGAAGGTATGTACAACTATTTTGAAGAGAATGAGAAACATTATGTCAGCCATTGTTGACTTCCCTATTGTCTGATTTGAAAACTTAAAATGCCTTCATCATCCTGTTCTGATCAGTTTAATACTATTTTGTTTTGTATGAATTTATTGTGTGTGAAGATATGGACAACTATTTAGAAGAAAACAAGAAACAATATGATAGACAGTGAAGATATCCTGCTGTTTTGCTTTGAAATCTGTGTCTCTTACATTATTTCCTTCTGATCTGTTTTGTTGTATTTAATTTTACCCTCTTTAAAATAAGGTTAAAAAAAACAAAATATAAGAAACATCAGTGAAGAAGAAATCTTTTTAATTTTCAATGTATATCTCTTCTTTCCTGAAGCTTTCCAATACTTAAGTGAAAACGAAGAACAGTAGAGTACTCCCAATAGCCTTCATTTGTTGAAGATTAAATTGCTTTGCATCTTAAAAACAAAAGACTAATATGCTGTCTTTTGAGACATAGCCATGGGACACACTGCAGAAATTTTTCAAGGCTAAGGATCACATGATGTGCCTGCAGCTAGAATTAGTTTGCAGGTATCCTGAGGGGTAGATTGCAGTCTTGCCTATGTCACCATTTTCTAATCTTTGTGTTTCTTTTAGTAGGCTTTCAGGTTACTATGAACTGTACTACCAGGAATGTTAACTGTAAAAATGGATACTTCCTTAAATCAAGCCACTTCACAGTGACCTATGATCCTTAATTGTCATCATGCCCTGAAGAAAGACTACAGCCAATTGGGCTTTAATACTGTTGACCAATCTTTATTACCTGAACTTTGAATTATTTGATTTTTATTAGTTTGCTTAATGGCAACTTCCGTTGAGTAGTATTCTTTAGTTTCTTAGTATTATCCTGTAGGTATCCATCATAATAATCTCCCTTATATATAGTATCTTCTCAAGGATGCCTACTTGTTCATATACTGTCATCCTTTGTGCATTAGATGGTCTCATTGCAGTTAGAATAACAAAAACATGACGAAATCATAAAGAATAATTCAGCTACTTTTACACTGTGAACTGTAAATTCCATATGAAGACCAAATAAATCCCATTATGCTAGTGACAGAAAGTGGTGTCAGTGCTGAAGGTTTTGAAATTGAGAGACTGACAAAATGGAGAAAGTGTTAAATTAAATTTCATCTAAAGCATCTCTGTCTGTAATAAAGTCTGACTTTAATTCGTAAACAAAATGACAACTAACTTGAGAATGCAGTAGTTCTCCTATACCAATAGTTTTCCTTTCCACAGTTTCAGTTAACTGAAATCAACTGCATTCTGTGGTATGAAAATACTGAATGGAAAGTTCCAGGAACAAAAATTTCATAATTTTAAAATAACTTTTATTGCGGTATATCATCATAACTGTTTTATTATTAATTATTATCATAAATCTCCTACTGTGCCTAATTTATAAATTAAAATTTACCATACATAGCTATATGGGGGAAAATACAGCAATATAGAGTTTGGTGCTACCTGTGGTTTCAAACATACACTGTAGATGCTGGAATGTATCCCCACAGACACGGAGAATATTATGGTAGTTACTATATTCTTGTAACAACCAAACCTTGACCAGTAATATCAACTAAGCCTCAGCCAAACTCCAGGCTGAAAACTAAAGATATGTTCATGTAACACATAGAGCAAGCTGTAACCAATAGGGTATTTTTTGCATATTACTTACATGTACTGTCTATAAATATATTCTGCTCACATTGCTGCATGAAACTTTCTGAATCTCTCCTGTTTCTGAGGGCTGCCTGATTCATGAATTACTCTTTGCTTAAATAAAGAGTTTGACTTAGACCTAAATTTAAGTTACCTAAAGTTTTTAAGCTTTTAAGAACTATTTTGTGAATAAAAATTCAAAATCAAATAGAATAGTTTTAACCATTTTAATAACTTATAAGTAAAATTTGAAAGCATTAAAGCTTCAATAAAATGCTGATAAGATCAAGTTTTAACCAAAGATGATAATGTCCACATATCATTAAATAAAGCAGTCCATACAAGAGATCATGGTAATCTGGCCTAGAGTGAGAGTTATTAAATTGTAGCTCACAAGCGAAATCCTGCCTGCTATTTGTTTTTGTAAATAAACTTTTACTGAAACACCTCCACATGCAATAATTTATGTATTGTCTGTGGTCTGTGACTGTTTTTGCTCTATGAGGGTAGAACTGAGTGGCTATAAAGCCTGTATCTGTCTCATAAAGCTTAGAATATTTTCTATCTGATCCCAACAGAAAAAAAAATTGTCAACCCCTGGTTGGATTGTTAATGGTGAAGGTAGAGACAAATAGGTAAACAGGTTATATTTTGCAAACAGAACAGGAAAAAACTTGATGTGTCTGAGGAACAGAACACTAGCGTGGCTGGAACACAAAAAGACCCAGATATTATTGTTTCTATTTTATTTTCTAGCACATTTGTACCTGGACTTTTATTCTGTAATTAATTCATTTCACAGATATTCTTTAAACTCTATTCCATTCAAGGCATTATATGAGCTGCTACAAACACACATGCAGAGGAAACCAACAAGTAAACAATTACAATAGTTATTAACAATAAGTGCTAAATAAAATTGAGGCTTGAAAGAGGATAATTGATTCAAAGAAGAGAAAAAAATTTGGTTCCACTGCCCATTCAGTATTTGACATTTCATGTCACTTTCCTCAAATTGTAATTGTTCATACCTTCTCTACTTTGGTTACTAAAATGTATTAACATTATAACAGCTAATATTCATTGACGGTGTGCCAGGCATGACTAAATGTTTTACACACATCATCTCATTTAATTTTCACAGTCCTCCAAGATAGATAGCATTATTGTCCCAAATTGTGAAATAAGAAATTTAGAGTCAGGAGCCAGAGATTTAGCTCAGTGGTACAAGTGCCTGCCTGGCAAGTGCAAGGTCATGAGTTTGATCCCCAGCACAGGAAAAGAAAAAAAGAAAGAAAAAGAAAAGAAACTTAGGGTCAAAGAAGTGAGGTCCTTTTCCAGTTTTGTGTGTGCTTCACAAAAGTAGCATACAACCTTTTTTGACTCCACTGTTCTGACTTACTGCCGATGCCTTATGTTGAAATCATTCTTACTGAATGGTATCACCCATCAAAGGCACTACTACCACGTTAATATTAAGCAATGTCTAGGCCAAAGTCTTATATCTAGAGCACCAGTATTAGAATCCAACATATTGCTTCATAGTTCAAAGCACTGTTTATTATACTTTTCACTTGTGCTTGTATTACAGCTCCTGCATTAGGGTCTAGGGCTGGATTACCTAAATTCGAATCTCAGGTCTGAAATTTAACCACTGTACAATCCTGATAAAATTGCTTAAGCTATCTGTACCTTATTTAACTTATCTTTAAAGTAAGGATTAATAATATTATCTGCCTTAAATATTTATTATAAAATATTTAGCCCAGTTTTTGGCATATAAGTTTAATTAACTATTGGTTACTCTTACTAAGCCAAGTGACTTAGTTTTCTGACAATAATCATGTTTTATCAATCTCTTGTTTCTTTCTGAGTATTCTGTATGTGTTGATGGACCCTCACCTTTACTGATGTCATTTACTCTAATTGATATTGTCAAGCTCCTTCCTATTACTGGATGTTGGATTATGCTGTTCTATCTGTCTGGAATGTTCATCTTTTTCCCATTTACCTGGCCAACTCCTATTTGTTATTTAAATGTAAGGTTATAAGGGTATGTGTATATCTGGGCTTTGTCTATCATTTTTATTGAGAACTTATTTATAAAATCTGACATACAGAAGGCATCTATTAATGTTTATTGCTTAAATGAATTAACTTTCAGATTAAATCTAGGTTCACATTATTTAGTTATTCATATTAACACCAACTCACATTCTGGCTATAACTTTTTGTCTACTTACTGGTTCTAGACAATTCTTAATAAATATTCCCTAAATATCTACACATGGTATACCTTATAGTTGGAATATAAACATGCAAAATAGAGGTTTTCTTTTCTCAAGAAGGTATATGTTCATGAGAGGATAGAAACATGTTAAAGGTGAAATTATAATCCAGAATAAGTGGTATACTTGAGGCATGTACTGGATCCATTGAGTATATCAGACCCACAGAAAATGAGAATACAAATTTATCAGGGAATGACAGTAAAGGAACCACAGAGAAGAGTAACATGCAAATTGAGTAAAAATGACTAGCAGCAATTTTTTAAATAAAAAATTATGGGTAGCCTATCTTCAGCAGAATTCCATGTTAAACATGTGAAGTAGTAATAAAGGCTCTTCAGAGTGGAGGATATTTTCTTCTATTATGATTTCTATAAACTATTTCCTTTATTACCTTTTTGGCAAAGTAATATTTTTTGTCTTTAATAGCTACAATACTGTACAATTTCCTACTTTCGATATCTGTATATTTCTTATTTTTGTTCTCAATATTTTTCTTCTGCCTTGAATTTCCACAGCACATACTATTTCAGTACATTTTTTACATGCATAAGGTGCTCATTTTTAATGCTTTATTTTCTTCAAATATTAGCACTGTACCTGGATCTTAAATTCAAGGTGCTCAACTTAATGAGAACCCATTAGCTAGTGTTACGTGATGTAACTGACTTCTAGAAAGTGGTGAGTCTTGAATCAGTTTTAGTTCTAGCAAACCTCAACAAGCCACCATAAATAGAATGTAATGTGGAGACTTAAGAGGGGCCCTGATGTGGCACACAGGCTACCAAGGTTTTACATGCAGTGTGGCATTATGGGCTTATCTTTTTTCCTCCCTGAGCCTGTGCTTACAATCTGTTCAATGAGGGCTACCAAGTAGACCAGCTCGCAGATCCAATCCTTATGGGGCCGAATCCTTAGGAGGCCTCCGCAGCAGAATAGGTATTAGGCAAGCAAGGCACCCTTTCCACACGCCCGGAAGGAGCGGGGCGGGGCATGCAGGCTAGCAGCAGAACCCAAACAGGCTGGGGGAGGGGAGCGCAAACTCCACAGTTTCGGTGAAAAAGCAAAGGCGGCGCAGGGCTACACATCAAGGCCTGCCTTGCTTACATTTCCTTCCTCTTTGCAGAGTTGTGAGTCGCGACCTCAGAACAGGTAGGTTTCGCCCCAGGAGTCGGGGAAAGGGTGTCCTGGGTGCATAGGGTGAATGGGTTTGTCGAGGCTGTCGTTTTTGGGCCTGGTGCTGTGGAGGCAGCGGCTCCTACCCAGGCTGCTCAGACCCAGAGCGGCGGTACTCACCTTAACCCTGTTGGAGGAGGACACTCCTGCCTTGTCGCAGGGCTGTCATCATAGTTTGTGCCATTCGCACGACTGGGATCCGTCTAGAGATCAGTGTGGGGCTAGATGGGCCTAGGGCTCAGGAAGAGCCTGAACAAGCTAGCCCTGGGACTGACTCGCAGTGTACTTTGTTTCAAACGCTATAGGACCTTCCAGTCCTGTATGTGTCACTCACTTGGTGTCTGTATTTAACTATTCTGTGCCTTCTTTATGCCTCGCTTTGCTCAGCCATGGAATAAAACCATAAATCATCTTTTACAAGAGTTTTGCAGCACTGATTTCTTTCATTCTCATTCTCGTATCCACTAATGTTATCTAACCAGATTTTACCCTTTGTCTGTCCCTCCAGAGGAAAGCTGCCTAGGAAGTGGGAGAGAAGGGAATGGGGGAAGTTAGGCTAGAAAGTCCTCTAGTGAGAAAATAACTCTGAAGAGCCTTTTAATACTATTACAAACGACATTCATTCAATTCATTAATTGAATGTGAACTCTGAATTAATGTTTTTGTGAATGCTCTACAATTAAAGATTTTAACTAAATGGCTGCAGAAATGTTTTGCATTGAATGAACAAAGTACAGTATACAGTTAATAAATGTCTCATGATAAAAGAGTTGGATGACTGTACAACTAATTACTGAAAGAAAAACTTGAGCTCTCATATTTAGACACAATTCCGTAATCCACTCTCAGACAGTGGTCTTTTACAGCTTTTCTTAGCTTGTTATTGATCCATCAGGATACACAGTACTAAAAATTATGTCAGTTGGTTTTACATTAGTTAACTCTAAAAATACACTGTTGAAACAATATAGACCAACGCTGTATTGTTAACTTCCAATTATTCCTCACTATGTGATAATGATAATGATAACTATATGGTATTAAAAATACTTTTACAAAAACCACAAGAAGTAAATGTGGCTTTATCACAATACTCAAGGCTGTACTTTGTCTCATAACCAGTATGATAAAAGGAATGTTCATTGCAGTGGTAGAGTCTGAGGGCTTCTTTAGTGCACCTCTTTTAGTTTTCTATTTCTCAGATGTTTGAGCCAGGGCATATTATTTCCTTGTTTTGCTGTCTGTATTAGGAACCACAACTAGTTTGCCATATTTGCTTGTCAACACAGAGAACAGTAGTGAAATATCCAAAGTGGTCACTGAATGTCTAAGATGTTCCTGGCAGTGTGCTTTCTGCCTGCCAGAGATGAAGTGGGGTAGGGGACAGGACCAATAACCTCTTTGGTGACACGAATCTCTTTCTATCCTGGAGGCAATCTGAACATAGATTCATCAGTTGGCAACATCATCACTCTTTTTCTATAATGCCAAATATCCCCCATGCTCTTATGGGCTGTATATGAACCTGCCATTGTCCTGTGTAGATTTTCAGGATAAGAGACTTGGGGAAACCTAGCCTGTGCCACACCTGCAGGTTCTAGGCAATGAGTACCTGATATAAACATGGGTGTTCTTTTGGGTGAGGGAGGGACCTGATGATTTCTCAAGTAGCCTGAAGGAAATTGTGCTAGACATCTGTTGAACAGACCTTCAGGGTGAGTTTAGGGCTGGATTTTTGCCAGGACCTGGTGGCTTCTTTGTTTAACCATGTTTTATAACCTATGCATCTATCTTTGTTCTATTCCTCAAACTTCGTTTTCACTCCAAAGACAATCAGTGAATGCCTAGGCTGTACCAAGATGCTGATTCTCTCATTGCAATTGAGAGCACAGTGGCACACAGCACATTTGGGTGGGCAATAGGAACTCAACCTTAAGCATGCTAGGTAGAAACATCTTCACTCTTCACCACTGCCTGTTTCCGATTAGTGGAAAGTCGTGTCACTTCCATATCCTGAATATTTTAAAATATCATTCGATTCTTACCCTCACTACTCCAAATTTCAAGCCAGCAATATTTTCTTTGTAGTTTTTACTTTAAAATACCAAATAATGGCCTGACACTCTGACCTCACCACCACCACCACCACCACCACCATCACTTCCACCACCACCACCACCTCCACCACCACCATAAACATCAGACAACAGACTGATGAGCTCTGTATGACCCCTAAAAATTATCAAGGGGAAGGAGATGAGATTTCTCTCTCTTATTTTTCTTTCTTTGTGCCTTTGCTTGTTTAAAATAATTTATCTAAAAAAATAAAATAATTTATCCAAATAGCATTTACACATCATAAAATTGACCTGTTTTAAGTGTGCACCACAAGGAGTTTTAGTAAATTTACCAAGTGATGCAAACATTACTACAATCCCTATTAGACATTTCCATCATCTCAATGCCATCTCCATTGTCTGTTTACTGTCTATCCTCATTAACATGCCTGGCACATGGCAAACCCTAACTTACGTTTTGTCTCTACAATTGTACCTATTCTAGACATTCCATAGAAATAGAATATGTGGCCTTTTGTGTCAAAGTTCTTGGGTCCATGTTGTAGTTGGAATCAGTACTTAATTCGTTTTCATGGATGACTAATATTCAAGTATATGGATAGATGTTTTCTAATATACTCATCAGCAGATGGATATTTGGATTGTTTCCACTTTTTTGTGATTATAATACCACTATGAATGTTTGTGTAGTTTTTTTGGAAGCATATATGTTTTCAGTTTTCTTTGATAGATAACTAGGAGTTGAATTGCTCAGTCATATTATAACTCTATTATGTTCAGTTGTTGCCCAAACTGTTTTTTAAAGAAACTTCGCATCTTCATCAACACCTAGTATTTTCCCATTTTATAAAAAAAAGTATATATGGCCAGCCATGTGAGTGTGAATAGCATGTCATTATAGTTTAGATTTGCATTTCCTTAATCACTAGTTGAACACCTCTTTATATGCTTGCTAGACATTTGTATATGTTCATCGGTGGAAATATCTTCTGAATAGTATCCCTCTTTTTAAATTGAAACATTTGCTTCATGATTATTGAGATGTAAGTGTTCCTTATATAAAGTATTCTGAATACAAGTCCTTTATCAGATAAATGGCTTGAAAATATTTTCTTCCTGTGTATGGCATGTATTTCCATTTTCTCAATCATCTATTTCAAAAAGCAAACATTGAATCTTTATGAAGTTCAGTTTGTCATTTTTTTTTCTTTTTGCTTAACCCAAGTTCATTAAGGTTTTCTCCTAAAAGTTTTATACTGTTATCTCATTTGTGTTTTGGCTACATTTTAGTTACTTTTGTATATTGTAAGGTAAATTCATCTTTTCTTGTACATGGTTATCTTATTTTCTCATCACCATTCATTGAAAAAATATCCTTTTTCCACTGAATTGCCTTGGGCCCTTCTTTGAAAACCACTTGAAATTTTGTATCTCAGCTTCATTTGTGTTCCATTAGTCTATATTCCTGTTCTTATGTTAGTCCCATATTGTCTTAAATGATGTAGCTTTGTAGCAAATATTTAAATTGAAAGTGTGAGTCCTTGAATTTTTAAAATTTTTGTCTATTCTGAGTTCTTTACAGTTTCATGTAAATATTAATTTCAGTCTATCAATTTCTGTAAGTTACCATGCTTTCATGTTGGTAATTTATTGAACACATATATCAATTATGGGAGAACTGCCATTTTAAAATATTGAAATTTTCAATCCTGAACTTGAAATGCCTTTCCATTTATTTAGATCTTTGTTAATTTTACTTCTTGTTTTTGCTTTTTTGGGTGCTGGGAATTGAACTCAGGACCATGCATTTGCCAGGCAGGCACTTATCCTGCTGAGCTATAACCCCAGCCCTTAGATCTTTGTTAATTTTTCTCACCAATGTTTTGTAATTTTCAATATGAAAGCCTTTCCTTTCTTTTTGAAATTTTATCCATACCAGAACAATGCTAAACCAGTTAGTGAGCTAATTCACTTATCATGTGAATAATCCAGTAGCACATTCCCATGATTCAGTTAATCTCATAAGCCCCACTTATGAGTGCATGAGGTTTTAGGGGAAAATCTTGAAATAAACCATAGCAGATTATATTTAGACTTTACTCTTTTCCATTGTTTGATGTATTTCTTAAATATCTCTTGGCTTTCTTATTCCTTTCTTTTTTCCTTTACTACTTTAAAAAATTATTTGACACATGTTTGAAGTGTACATAATGATTACATTCATTGTTGTTATATGTACATGATACATATTTTTATCCCCTCCTCCCTTTCCTCATCCTCCCTCCATTTCTTGGTCCTCTTCTATATTTCTTTTTGTGCAGGTTTGTAGTATATAATGATCACATTCCTTGTATGGATATGGTATATGTATAGAGCACATCACAATTCCCATCCATTTTATCTCATTTCCCTTCTTCCCTCCCCCAATTCTCCATCTCTTGGTTCCCTTTCCATAGGCTAAAGATTTATCTGGCTATTTCCTATTTTGAATCATTTATTTTGAACTTTACTTATATTTTAGGTTTCTCAAAAATATAAGAAACCATGTGATACTTAAGCTGATGTGTCTGATTTATTTCACATAAGATTATGGTCTCAAGGTACATCCATTTTCCTATAAATGATTTGAGTTTATCTTTATCTTTCTTTGTAGCAGAGTAGTACTCCATTATATGTAAATACTTCATTTGCTTTCTCCATTCATCTGTAGATTGACATATAGTTTGCTTCCAAGATTTAGATATTTTAGGGCCAGGGATTTAGCTCAGCAGCTCAAGTGCTTGCCTGGTAAGCATAATGTCATGAATTCGAACCACAGTACCAAAAAAAGGGGATTTAGGCATTATAAGTGGTGCTGCTATAAACATGGGAATGCATGTATCACTGTAGTACGATGTCTTTAACTTTCTTGAGAAGATACATAGAAAGGGAATAGCTGGGTCAAATGGAATTTCTAGTTTAGTTTTTTGAGGAATCTCCATACTGATTTCCATAGTACTTGTACTAGTATACACTCCTATCAACAATAAAGAAGGGTTGTCCCACCCCTGTAGCCTCCCCAGAACTTGTTACTATTTGATTTCTTTGTGCTATCAAGAAGATAGCCATTCTTTCTACAGTGAAATGGAATCTCACTGTTGTTTTAATTTGCATTTCTCTAATGACCAGTGATGTTGAGCATTTTTATGTATTTATAAGCCATTTGTACTTCTTCTGAGAAGTGTCTATTCATTTCAGTTGTCTTTTTTTACTGGGCTTTTAAATTTGGGAAGTCTTAATTTTTGAGTTCTTTGTACATGGTAGATATTAGTCTTTGAAAGAATAGCTGGCAAAAAGTATTTCCTCTTCTGTAGGTGTCTTTTCACTCTTTGTTGTTTCCTTCACTGTGGAAAAGCTTTCTATTTTGATATGATCCCATTTATTGTTGATATTATTTCTTGTGCAACTGGGGTTCTGTTCAGAAATCCTTGCCTAATCCTATGTCTCCAAGAGTTTTAGCTATCTTGTCTTCCACAAGATTAAGTGTACCTGTTTTAATATTTAGATCTTTGATCCATTTTGATTTTAGTTTAGTACATAGTGGAGAGATATGAGTTTAGGTTCAATTTTCAGCATGTGGACAGCTAGTTTTCTCAGCACCATTTGTTAAAGTTACTATCTTTCATCCAGTGAAAGTTTTTGGACTTCTTTTCAAAAATCATGTAGCTGAGTGTCCTGGAGTCATTTCTACATTCTCTTTTCTGTTCCATTGATCCATAAGTCTGCTTTTTTCCCCCAATAATGTGCTATTTTTAATCACTTTAGCTTTGTAATATATCTTTAAGTCTATGGTTGAGACTCTTTCTGCCTTGCTTTTGTTGCCCAGGATTGCTTTTGCTATTGTAGGCCTCTTCTGGTTCTATAAGAACTTTAGGATTATTGTTTCTAGTTCTGTAAGAAATACTACTGGTATTTTGATTGAGACTGCATTAAATCTGTACATCAGTTTTGGAAATATTGCCATTTTGACTATATTGGTCCTGCCTATTCAGGAACAGGTGATGTCTTTACATTTTCTGATGTCCTCTTCAATCTCTATATAGATTACTGAGGTTTTCATTGTAGAGGTTTTTCATTTCCTTGATTAGGTTAATTTATAAGTATTTAATTTTTCTAGATGTCATTGTGAAAGACATTGTTTCCCTGATTTCTTTCTTGGTGAGTTTATTATGGGTATACAGGAATGCTATTGATTTTTGAGTGTTCACTTTGTAGTAGGCTATGATACTGAATGTGGGGATTAATTCTGGGATTCTTTTGGCAGAATTTTTGGGTGTTCTATGTAGAGAATCAAGTAATCTGCAAATAACAATAATTTATATTCTTTTTTATCTTAAAGCAAAAAATAAAACAAAATTCCAAAACAATTAGAAGATAAGAATGGTTAATACATTGCATATTGTTATCTTTATTAGTTGTGCAGAGGGTAAGATATCTGCATTTAATTGTCCAAACAATATTAGCACAAGCCTTTCTTTTCAATGAAATAAGAGAAATTAGTAGTATAACTATCTTAACTATCATTTATAGATACATAAACAGATAGACCAACCAATACTTTTTTTCAGCTTCTCACACTAGGGAGAAAATATGGTATTTACACATGTGAGTATGATTTATTTCAATTATCAGTGTGGTCTCTAGTTGCATCCATTTGCCTATAAAAGTCTCAAGTTTATCTTTCTTTATGGCTGAGTAGTACTCCTTGTATAAAATATCACCTCTTTTTTATCCATTCTTCAGTTAGTGGGTATTAGGTTGTTTCTAAAATCTAGCTGTTAAAATTGTGCTGCTATAAACATGGGTGCACACATATTGCTGTAGTATGATGTTTTTAATTCTTCTGGGAAGATACCCAGAAGGGAAATAGCTGGATTGAATGGGACCTCCAATCCTAGTTTTTAAGGAATCTCCACACTGACTTCCACAGTGGTTGCACCAGTCTACATGCCAATCAACAATGGAGAAAGGTTCCTGTTTCTCCACAGCCCCTCCAGCAATTGTTATGGGTTGACTTCTTGGTAATAGACAGTCTTTCCAGGGTAAGGTGGAATCTCAGTGTTGTTTCAATTTGCATCTCTCAAAATACCAGTGATGTCAAACATTTTAATATATTTATTTGCTGCTTGTATTGCTTCTGAAAAGTATGTATTCATCTCAGATGCTCACTTTTGGATTGGGTCTTTAAATTTTGGAGATCAAATTTTTTTGAGTTCTTTATATGTTTTTGATAGTAATCTTTTGTCTGAGGAATAGCTGGCAAACATTTTTTCCATATTATGGGTTGTCTCTTCACTCTGTTGAAATTTTCTCTTGCTGTACAAAAGTTTTTTTAATAAGATGAGATTCTATTTGTTGACTCTTAGTGATAGTTCCTCCACAATTGGAATTTTATTCATAAAGTCTTAGCCTACACCAGTGTCTTCAAGAGTTTTACCTATTCTATCTTCCAGCAGATTTAATATCTCTGTTTTAATATTTAGATCTTTGATCCATTGTGATTTTAGCTTAGTGCATGGTGAAAGATATGAGTCCAGTTTTAATCTTAGACATGTGCAGAGCCAATTTTTCCAGCATTATTTATGGAAGAGGCTATCTTCCAGTGAATATGTTTAGCACCACCTTTGTTAGAGATAAGGTGACTTACTGTGTCTGGAGTTCTTTCTGTCTGCATCTTCTAATCTGTACCATTGATACTATGCTGTTTTTATCACAGTACCTTTGTAATTTAATTTCAATACAGGTATTGTGATGCCCCCTATCTTGCCTTTGTTGCTCAGAATTGCCTTTGCTATTCTAGGTCTCTTCTGGTTCCAGACGAACTTTAGGATTCTTTTCTCTAATTCTGTGAGATATGCTATTGGAATTTCTTCAGAATTGTGTTAAATCTGTATAACAGTTTTGGAAGTATGGCCATTTTCACTATATTAGTTCTCCCTCTACAAGAGAAAGGGTTTTCTTTCCATTTTCTAATATTCTCTTCAGTCTCCTTTTTCAGAGTACTGTAGTTTTCACTGTAGAGGTCTTTTACATTCTTTGTTAGATTGATTCCTAAATATTTCATTTTTTGTATGCGATTGTAACAGGTATTATTTCTCTGAATTCCCTCTCACTGAGTTTATTATTCCTCTGTAGGAAGGGTATTGATTTTTGAGTGTTAACTTTGTATCCAGCTATGCTACTGAGTCTGCTTATTAAATCTAGCAGATGTTTTTAAAAGAGAATAAAACAAAACAAAACAAAACAGAAAAAAGCAGATCAAAATAGAACAATATAAAAAATTCAGGAATTGAAAACAAGACAACAGGAAATCAACAGTGGCTACCATAATGTCTTGTTTTCTTCAAAGTAGTTGTCCATATCTTCACTCAGAATAAATTCAAACAAAACAATATAGTGTAAAGCCAATCAAAACAAAAGAATGAAAGTATTATGGGCAATCAAAACCAGACAGTAGGACATCAACACTGGCTATCATAATGTCTCTTGTTCTCTTCAAAATAGCTGTCTATACCCTCACATATATTGAAACCAAATAATAGAAAACAGTCTAAAACCAATCAAAACAAAGAATAAAGGCATTATAGGACTTCAGAACAAGATGATAGGAAATCAGAAATGTCTCATTTTCTTCAAAACAGCTGTCCATATTATTATACACAATAAAATCAATTTTTGTAAACTGTTTAGGAGAAATTCTAGGCATCTATAATCCTATACATGTACATCTATCCTTTCTGTATTAGAGGGAAAAAACAAAACAAAAATACAATAAAACAAGAAACAAAAGAGTCAAATATGTAACAATAACAGAAAGCCCAAACAATAACAATATAGGCTTTCAAAACAAGGTGTTAGAAACATAACAAAGGTTGTTATTTTGCATAGCTATCTTCAAAAGTGTTGCTCAGATTACCAGATACATACATGCAAAATTGATCTAATCCTATGAATATTAACTGTTTTGTTCCAAGAAGTAATAGAGCTAGTAGTACAATCATTTTAGCTATGTTAAGTATATATATATATATATCTATATATATAGATAGATAGATAGATATACACACACACAAATTTATATGTTTTTTTTTCTTTTCCCTTCTTTTCTCCTTTTTCCTATATGAGTCATTTGCTCCCTTTTAGAAGTTTCTTACCCTTTCACAATATTTATTGAAGATTTTGTATCTTACTTACTCTTTCCATTTCTTACACCAGAGAGACAATACAGTATTTACACACGTGAATTTAATTTATTTCATTTATGAGTATGGTCTCAAGTCGCATCCATTTACCTATAAAAGCCTCAATGTGATCCTTCTTTATAGCTGAGTGGTACTCTATTGTATAAAAATACCACATCTTTTCGATCCATTCCTCAGTTGAAGGGCATTTGTGTTGTTTCCAAGATTTAGCAATTACAAATTCTGCTGCTGTAAACATGGGTGCACATATATCGCTGTGGTATGATATTGTCAATACTTCTAGGAATATTCCCAGAAGTGGGATAGCTGAATCAACTGGGACCTCCAATTCTGCTTTTTGAGGAACCTACAGACTGATTCCCATAGTGGTTGTACCAGTCAACAATTCTGCCAACAGTACAGAAGCGTTCCTTTTTTCCCCATAGACTCTCCAGCATTTGTAATTGGTGATTTTCTTGATCTTGGTCATTCCCTTCTGGAGTGAGATGGAATCTCAGCATTGTTTTAATTTGCATTTCTCTAATGACTAATGATACTGAACATTTTTTATGGCATTTATTTACCATTTATATGTCCTCATCTGAGAAGTGTTTATTCATCTCAAATGCCCATTTTTGGATTCGGTCTCTGAATTTCAGGGGCCTGATTTTTTTTTAAATCTTTAAATGTTCTAGATAGAAGTCCTTTGTCTGAAAGACAGTTAACTAAAATTTTTTAATTTCCTGGATATCTCTTTGAATCTGTTTCATGCATTCTAATTCTTTCTTTTTTTGTTCATTCAAGGTTTCTATCATTTTGCAGTGCTCCTCTATTTTTTAACTATGTCTTCTTTAGATGCGTTCAGCATTTCTTTCATTGTTTATCATTTCTTCTTTTACCTGAGATATTATTTCTGATCTGAGTTCCTTTACAGCTTAATGGAGTTGTTTCCTTACTTCAGTTGCTATCTTTTCAGAAGTTTCAGGTGTGTGGCTTACACTTTCTTCTATGTCCATGTCTCCTAGGCTTGTTTGGGATCAGCTGGAGGTTTGAGATTGCACTTTGCTCTTCCATTTTTGTCATTCTCCTGTATTCCCCTGGGGCAGCTGAATGCATTCAAGGTTATTTTCTACGTTGAGAATGGCTGTTTGTACTGGAGTTTCCCCAGTTGAGTGGTGGATGGTAGGCGGCAGTCCTTAGCGGCACTCAGAGAATCCCTGATTGAAGGGAGTACACTGGGAAGACCTTGAGCAAATCCCACACAGTAAACTGCTTGAGGTTGCTGGGCTGGTCCCTGCCAGTTTCTGAGTGGCATACCAAGGCTGTATAGCTAGGTGGAGTTTGCTGTGCAGTCCTTTAGCTCATTCCACATGGCATACAGATCCAAATCTAGCAGGTTTTTAGTGGAGTTTTGAGAGTCTTCAATGTAGAGTATCATGTCATCTGCATATAATGATAATTTAACTTCCTCTTTTCCTATCCTTATTCCTTTTATTTCTCTCTTGTCTAATTGCTCTGGCTGAAGTTTTCAAGACTGTGTTGAATAAGAGAGGAGACAGTGGACATCTTTATCTTATTCCTGATTTTAGAAAGAAAGTTTTCGTTATTTTTCCATGTTGGCTGTTGGTTTGTCATAGATGTTTTTTTATCAGATTTAGATAAAGACCATCTATTCCAATTTTCTGTAGGGTTTTTTTTCCATGAATGAGTGCTAGACCTTGGCAAAAGATTTTCTTGCATCTATTGAGGTGATCATGTGATTATTGTCCTTGGCTCTATTAATATGATATATTACATTTATTTATTTACGTATGTTGAACCACCCCTGCAACCCTGGGATGAATCCTACTTGGTCATGGTGTATAGTCTTCTTGATGAGTTCTATTTGCCAGCATCTTATTGAGGATTTTTGCATCTATGTTCATTAGGGAGATTGGCCTCTGTTTGCTTGAGTCTTTCTCCAGTTTTGGTATCAGGGTAATTCTTGCTTCCAAGAATGAATTTGGGAATATTACCTCCTTTTCAGTTTCATTAAAGAGTTTGAGAAGTAGTGGTGGTAGGTCTTCTCTAAATTTCATGTAGAATTCTGCAGTGAATCCATCAGGGCCTGGCCTGTTCTTTGTTGGAAGATTTTTAACTACATCTTCTATTTCATTTATCGATATTAGTTTATTTAAGATTTTTATATCTTCTTGGTTCAGCCTGTTCTTTGTTGGAAGATTTTTAACTACATCTTCTATTTCATTTATCGATATTAGTTTATTTAAGATTTTTATATCTTCTTGGTTCAGCTTTGGTTCAGCTTCTTGGTTCAGCTTTCAATTTGTCTATCTGTTCTTCATTTTGCATCTTATTAGAATACAAGTTTTCAAAGTAGATGTAGAAGGTATTCTGGATTTCTGCAGAGTCTGTTATTATTTCACTCTTTTCATTCCCAGTTGTGTGGATTTCAGTCTTTTATTTCATTTTTTTGTTAAGGTTGAATAAGGCTTTGTTGCTTTTATTTAATCTTTCAAAGCAACAACTCTTCAATTCATTGATTCCTTGTATTGGTTTTTTAGTTTCTAATGCATTAATTTCTGCTCTCATATTTATAATTTCCTCCCTTGTACAAGCTTTTGGCTTAACCTGCTCTTCTGTTCTTAGAAGTTTGAGGTTCCGGATAAAGTTGTTTATATGCAGTTGCTCTGTTTTCCTGATACAGGTATTTACTACTATAAAATTTCCCTCAGGACTGCTTTGATTTGCCCCATAAGTTCTATTGTATTGTATTGTCATTATCATTCAACTGTAAAAACTGTCTGATTTCTTCTATAGTTTCATCTGTGGCCCATTGGCTGTTCAATTTGCATGTGTTTATGAAGTTCTTGTGGTTTCTTTTGCCATGGATTTCCAAATTCATTGCACTATGATCTGATAATATGCATGGGATAATTTCAATTCCTTTACACTTAATTAAGCATGTTCGATGAGCTAGTATATCATCTATTTTGGAGAACATCCCATGTGCAACTGGGAAGAATATGTATTCTGATATTGTGGGGTGGTTATCTCTGTAGACATCTACTTAAATACATTTGAATCAAAAGTTTGATTTAGTTCTGAGATTTCTTTGTTCATTCCTTGTCTAGTTGATCTGTCTTTTTCTGACAGTGGGGTATTGAAATCTCCCAATACAATTTATTAGTGCTTATTTGATTTTTCATGTCCACTAATATTTGTTTTATATAGTTGGATACACTGATATTTGTTTCATATGTATTTATGATTGTTATCTCTTCCTCTTAGATTTTTCCCTTTACAAGGATGTAGTTACTTTCTTTATCTCTCTTAGTCTGCCTTGGCTCGAAATTCACTTTGTCTGCAAGCATAATAGCTACCCCTGCTTTCTTCTGTGTTTTTTTCACATGGAGTATTGTTTTCCATCCTTTGACTTTCAGTCTATGAATTTCTTTTTGAATTAAATGTGTTTCTTGTATGTAAAATATTGTTGAATCTAGATTTCTTGATTCATTCTGGCAGTCTGTGTCTTTTGATTGGTGAATTAAGTTCTATATGCCAAATATACAACTTATCTGTATGTCAAATTCTTTTTTCTCTACCAAGGAAGTTTTCTATCATGATGTCTGTGAATAGACTTTTTAATATCATTTGTGGTATCTCCTACTTTTTTACTGACTCTAATCAATCTTAAGTTATTCTTCTTTGTCTCATTTAGCAGCTGCTGGATTGCTTTCTCATGGTCCCTTGCTATTTTTGAGAAATCCTTTTTTCATGATCACTAACCACAAGCCTGTCTTCTATATCTGACATGATGTCCTCACATTGGCTTAATCTGCTGTGGATACTTTCAATGGAAATTTTATTCTCCTGGATATCTACTTGAATATGCCTTAGGGATTCTATTTCTTTCCTATGCTGAGCATTCTTGGCTTCTGTAATTTTCTTAAGCTCCTCTATTTTTGTCTGTATCTGCTCTAGAGTCACTAAGCATGGTTTTCACTGTGGACACCATCTTTGCAGTTATTTGTGAGATCATTTCTGATTTCATTTTTTTCTAGAATCTCATTCAGTTGCATTGTTGTTACCACTTCAAAGAGGCCAGGTGGGTGGCTTTCATATTATCCCACCTCATTGTCCCCTGGGTTTGCCATTGGTGGACTGGATGTCTGGGGTTGTATCTTGTTTAAGTGTCTTCTCATTTTCTTTTCTTTTTTGGTTTAATTCCTGGATTGATGTTTGTAAATTGCCTATGGTATATTGCTTTATTTCTAGTATTTAGGACTCTTGGGTAATGACTGCCTCTCTGAGGTATCTTCCAGGTATAGCTGGATTTTGAGTTTTGAGTGTGCTTGGAAAATCTTACTCTTCAGTTTGTTGGAGATGAGAAGTTGCTACTTATTTGGCCCAGTCCATGATTCTTTGGCACTGTGCCACAGTATTTTTTGTGACTCTTAGTCAATCTTGATCATGGAATACCAGGAAGAACAACTATTTAGAACAATTATGTCATTTGTGGCTATTGTGGTACCAACAGCATCAAACCAGCCTAGAAAATGATAAACTGAGTTGATCATTAATTTGCCACTCTTAATTGTATGAATAGGTTTATGGTTATATAACAAAATATAAAACAAACAAGAAAATTATATGCAGTTGACAAGTCCTTAATATGTCAATTTTTCCCTTAGGAGTTAAAATTTAAAATGAATTAAGGAAAAAATAGAGAAGTAGAAGAAGAGGTTAGAAGTAAGGTTTGAGGACAAAGGGAGATAACACTAACTTTGGGAAAATGATGCAGAAGATTGGAGGGAAAGAGAAGGAAGAGATAAAAGAAGAACAGAACAGAAGCACAACCACAAAGAGACTAGAAACCACATTCAAATTCATATAAAAACAAAATCAAACAATGAAGTAGAAAAAAATGAAAACAAAAAGCAAAAAACAAAAAAACCAACACCTCAACCACAAAAAATAAACAAGAGAGAAGAAAAAAAGGCTACTTCCAGGTTTGTCTCTGTTGTCACTAGTAGACACCCTGTGGAGACAGAGCCGTTGTCAGTGCGAATCTATCCCAGAAAGCCAGCAGTAGCTTTTTGGCAGAGCAGTGAATAATCTCAGCAAGTCTGCACTTTCTGACTGAGAACTGATTCATTCTGCTTGCAGCAATCCAAACACCTTGCATGGGTCTGAGCCTAGCTTGGAGCCATTAGATGGAGCTGGGCAGCTATACATTCTGATCTCAGCCAGCCCTTCTCCAAGATGGCTACAGATCAAGTGATGCCTCCTGTGGAACGACTGAGCTCTCAGCACTCACCACCAGCCAATGCAGTCCTTCATGTCCACTGCTCCCCTTCAGTGTTAGATCTCTCTATAGAGGCCTCTAGATTCTCCAGCCATCACTATGACCGCGTCCACAGCAATTTTTTGCTTCTCTCGTCTAGTAAGTCCTGTCTCAAGCAGAAGGCATTTCCACCTACATTCTTCTTCATTGAAATTTCTCTCTTCACTCTCTCCATGGGCTTCAGTTCACACTTTAGATTCTTCCTGGGTCTAGGAGACCCACTTCCCTCCTTGTCTTCCTCATGCTGCTATATTCTAGTGTCTAAATGATGACTCTCCAAGAGGCTCTTTCTGTGATTCTTGCCACTCACCATCTTGATCTGAATTCCTAACTTCTTTTTTGCCTATCAATACCCCTTTTATTTCTTTCTCTTGCCTGACTGCTCTAGCTAATGTTTCAAGTACTGTATCAAACAGGAGTAGTAATATTGGACAATCTTTCTTGTTCATGATTTTAGAGAAAAGCTTTCAGATTCTCCTCATACTTTACTACTTTTTAAAAAAAATGATATACAGCTATTTTCTTATACATCATTTTAAGTTTTTGTCATATTTTTATATTTTTTGAATTTCTGTTGATTGTAGTGGGATTTCAACATATACACCTTTAAAAGTCTACTTTAGATTAATAATAATTTAATTTCAGCAACATGGGGAAGTTTTTCTCTTATTGTTTTAGTTACTTTTCTCATTACTGAGACAATACTCAACACCAAAAGTTAAAGAATGAAAAATTTATTGTAGTTCACAGTTTGTAGAGGTTTCACTGCATACCTTGCTGGTTCCAAGAGTGTGGTATTGCAGAGGAGAAAAAGTTAATGGCAGCCAGAAAATAGAAAATCAGTAAGTGAGAAGCAGTAGTAATTTTCTATTCCTTTTTTACTATTTAGACTACCCTCACTTAGGGAAGGCAACACTCACATCCAGGGTAGGGCACCCTGTGTCCTAGCATTGCACCATGAAATGACCCCAGGTTCACATCCTTAATCCCATCATCACACACTCTAGATCCTGCCACCTATAAACTCAGAAAATCCCCCTTTGATGGACATCTAGACACAAACCATATCATTCCTTCCCCAGCTCCCCCCAAAACTCATACAAATTGCTTTATGCAAAAGGCATTTAGTCCATCTCCATGAGTTGCCAAAGTCCTCTAACAGTTTCAGAAAAGTCCAAGTCCAAAATATACTCAGAAATTTAAGGCAAACTGTTAGCTGCGAGTCCTCATACAAATGAAAAAAAAAAGGTTAACACTTCCAACATACAATGGCACAAGAAAAACATTACTTCCAAATAGAGGGATAGAACAGAATGAGACCAAAGCAAGTCCAAAATCCAGCAGGGCAAATATTAAGTTCTGTAGGTTCATGCAGTCTTTGGCAAGATGTGAACTACAAAAAGCTTGAGTGGCTATGCCCTTACTGTACTACAGACATTGTAACTCTCTTAGGCCTGCTTTGCTCACTCCTTACAGCTTTCTTCAGATGATCCACATTCATGGATTCTCCAAATTTCTGGGTCCTCCACCACATCTTTGCCTTTGCCTCACACTCATAGCTTCACACACTGCCTTCTCGGAGACATACTGCCTAGCCTCCCAGGCCTTCTTTTAAAGTCCCAATGGAATCCTTCCTGACACCACTACTCTTGCATTCTGCATGCACCTAAAACCAGTACCATATGGATGATGCAAGGTCTGCTGCCAGCTGGAGTAATAGGCAGGCTTCTTTCTCTCTTGCCTGTAGCAGCCAAGTGCCTAAATCATTTAGCACTCTAAACCAAATTCTGATGAACAACTTCCCTAAAATATCACCATTCTGAAACATGGTGCTCTGGGGCTATCTTTTCAAAACAAATTATTTTGCCTTTCCAACCTTGAAGCTACAAAGTATGGTGTCCTGCTGTTTCATGTGATGTCCTCAGATTGTCTTTTCCATTGTCCTGTTCCTTCTCAACAACTAAGTTCTTCTCCGCTCTAGCTTTGAAGTCTACAGTGTTATTGGAGCTTCCTTTCTGGTCAAACTCACAATGTTTTAAATCATTCTTCTGGACTCTTTGCTCTTGATTCTCAACATAAATCTGGCTAAATGCCACCCCCCAACAGTAGCCATGCCACAGCCTCTACATTAGACTGCTTTGAAATTTCTTCTGCAAGATTAATTAGTTTGCTGTCCTTAATCACAGCCTCAGGCAAAGTGTCTGCATGGGACCAAAATGCAGGAAAATCTTTCTGCCAAGATATAATACATATCATTTTGGTCAAGCTGCAAATGCAATTCTTCTCCCCAGCATAAACCTCCTCAGCCTGGTGTTTATTGGCTGCATTTGTTTCAGCGTTTGGTCTTCTCAGCTCTGAATAAAATCTCCCATCAAGTACAGTTTAAGACTTTCCAGAGCTGCTTCTTCAGCTGGCATCTCCAAACCTTTCCAAACTCTTCCCACAAGGCAGTTCCAAATGCTTCTGAGCCACGTGGTCAGGTACAGTCATAGCAACTGATGTTCTTTTTGAGTACCACATT
This sequence comes from Hydrochoerus hydrochaeris, assembly GCA_004027455.1. Taxonomy (NCBI): domain Eukaryota; kingdom Metazoa; phylum Chordata; class Mammalia; order Rodentia; family Hydrochaeridae; genus Hydrochoerus; species Hydrochoerus hydrochaeris. Next base: position 58,370 of record PVLA01008405.1, on the reverse strand, counting down.
CTGTCTTAGTTAACTTTTCTCATTGCTGAAGCAAAATGTGTAACACCCAAAGTTAAAGGAGGGAAGGTTTTATTGTGGTTCACAGTTTGTAAAGGTTTCAGTTCGTAGTTGGCTAACTCGAAGGCAGGGTGACATGGTAGATGGACATCATAGAGGAGAAAGAGCTCATGACAGGCAGAAAGCAGCAGAGCAGCAAGGTAGTGAAGGAGCCACAAGGGAGGATATGTAGCCTGTGTAAAATACAAGGGACAGAAAGACAGCTGTTGTTATCATTGCTGTTGCTTCCTTGCTACTTTGCTGTTTGTTGCTTTGGTGCCTTCTGCCTGCCACACCATGGACCATTTCTCCTTACCATGCTCCTCTGCCATGCCACCCTGCTTTGGAGACAGTCAACTATGGACTGAAACATCTAAAAACTGCAAGCTACAATAAACTTTTCCTTTTTTTTAAACTTTGAGTGTCAGGTATTTTGTTTCAGCAATGAGAAAAGCAATTAAGACAGCTATTAATGTAGTATACTCTTCATTTGAACATGTTATAAACCTAACTGTATTTTTAAAATTACTGTTTTGTATAGTTGTCCTTTAAAGGAAAAGATAATACTGATTTATACTTTTGTATTTTCCTACATGATTATCTTTAGTACTTTTCTTTATTTCCTCCTTTGGATTCAGATTACCTTTAGGTATTCTTTCTCTTTTACCTGAGTACTTCATTTGTATTTTGCTAAGGTAGCTCTGCTAGCAGTGAATTCTCTCATTCTGTGTACTGTGGAATGTCTTCCTTTTAAAAGGATAGTTTTGGAATTTTGGTTGATATTTGGTGTTTTTTTTCTTTCATTATTGTGTCATTCCACTACTTTATGGACTCCACTGCAGTGTCTGCTTACTAATGTCTCCAGTTAGTTACATTTTTTAAAAAAATATTTCTTTTATGTTTACTTTTAAGGCTAGTTTCTAGGGGCCACTCTGAAACTTTATCTTAATGGTCATCTGGTGGTTGTTCAGATATTGTGCTTGAACATCTTGAAGCAATAAAGGTTCTACCCTTTGATGAGAGTATCTATGTGGGTTCTGTCATAAGTTTAAAATTCAGACAGTTTATCTATAATTGGCTATTACTTTCTGCCTACACAATACTTCACATTTGACCAAGGGTTTGATAGTAACTGAGGCACTTTCTCCTGATCATAGATGCAAGCATATAGAACTCCAGGAATGTATGGTACCTTATCAATGCCTAGCATCACATTCTCATTCTCTACATTTTTCTGCTAAATTTTTGCTAGCAATTTATTGATTGCAGGCAATACTGTAATTCTGGCAACTGCAATACTGGCCCTCACCAATGGATTGCTACCAAGAATGCTAGAATTTTTGACACATGGACAGTTTTTTTTTAACTTGGAGATCAAAACCAGTTCAGCCCTCTCCACTGTTGGTCCTATGAATTCAATGGATGGGACTTTAGGGTAGTGTGGAAGTGTCCCAATGCTGAAATACTACAGAGTCCATTCCCCTCATTGAGGTTCAATAGCTGTTCTCATAGTAACACTTCTCAGTTTTTTTACTTATCCTGGTGAATTTCCAGGGATATGAAAGGATAGTTTTGATATTTCTTTTAATCTTGGTATTGCTTTTGGAGAGAGGATATGCAGAGATCATCACTCTACCATTCTGGAAGTCATTCTCTACCACCAAGATTTCCTGCCTGTTCTTATGCAGTAGACATTTGACTGCTCCACTCATTCACAATTTGTGAACACTTCAAGGCACCTTACTCAGGACCCTCCATTACCTGTCTATCCTACCTCTAGCTCTGTGTTGTCTGCCCTCAGCTATCCCTTTTTATAATGACCCATAAAGACTATGCTATATAGCTACTGACAGATAGGCTGAGACATGGAGAGCGAAGTAAGTAAAAAGAAGAGGCAAAGAAAGTGACAGGATCAGAAAGAAGAGGTGAAAAAAGAGATGACCAAAAGAAAAAGAAAAAAATAAATCAAACAAAAAGTTTGAGTGGAGAGGTGGAGAGGAAGTTTGAGAGACTATGGGCATGGGCAAGGAGATGCAGAGAGATAGAGAGAGAGAGAGAGAGAGAGAGAGAGAGAGATAACTGGAGGTTGAGGGAAGCTGTGAAAAAACATAGCCTACTGGTATTATTATGCAGACTTTAGGCTTGTGCTTGAATCCTGTATACACAGTTTCTGTGAGGGTCACCCAGACTTGCTGATGAAAGGTACTATTTAGATTAAAGCAATGTTTAATTCTTATTCTCCTTTTTCACATATACAGATATATACCTTCCAGATATATGTGGTTAAAGGAGAAAAAGAAGAGCCTGGATTTAGCTCAGTGGCACAAGTGTCTGCCTGGCAAGTGTGAGGTTGTGAGTTTGATCCCTGGTACCAAAAATAAATAAATAAAGGAGAAAAGGAAAAAAAATGAGAACAAGGAATAAAAGAAAAAAATGAATAAAAAGAGAGAGACAAAAAGTGTAAACTCACACAGTGACACCACAAAATTAAAGTACCCTCTTGGTCCTATTTAGACCACAACCTGAATTCAACCAGTGCATGCTTTTCCCTACATTCATGAATGATGCTGTGACTTGTAAGGTAGACTGGAGTGTCTGCTGGTTCCCACTCTTTCCTGCACCTCCCCACCGCTCAGAGCATCACTGTGTCTACAAGGTGCCTTTTCTCCTCCCTCTTGTCAGTCCACAGCCACGTCTTGCACCTCCCTGGGTAGGCACACCCCACCCTTATAATTTTTCAATTGCTAGCCAGTAAGTGAAAAGGTTTTGAAAACTAGATGTGTTGCACAATCCAAGAGACCAGAGAGACCAATGGGGAAAAACAGGAGGATTTTATTAGCAGAACACCTGGTTCAGCAGGGACCCGTGTCCAAAATGGTTGAGGAAGCCTTAAAGGAAAGACTCCAGCTTTTATACAGTTTTCTAAGGGGGATGGTCTTTCCAATGGAGAGAAATGGGTAGGTGTGGGTGTGCAAGCAAGGGTACAGAGGCAAGATAAAGCAATTAATAACTTAGCCTTGGAGAGGAACAGAGCCTTATGAATTTTTGAGAGAAAGTGTCATAAACTTTGTTTACAGGTCATAGTTGCCAGTTTTGTTGTTGGGTTGGTCTGTTTTTGTTTGTTTGTTTGTCTTTTTGCCTTTTTGAGATGGAGTTTCACTATGCAGTTCAGGCTGCCCTTGAATTCACTTTGTAGCCCAAACTGGCCTCAAACTGGCAGAGATTCTCCTGTCTCAGCCTCCCAAATGCTGGGATTACAGGCATGCACCACCACACCCAGCTTTTGGGAATCTTATCTGTACCAGAACAGGGAGTTACAGCCCTAGGAATTGGGCAGTTCGAAGGGGATTGTTCAAGATTGAAAAAGTTTGTTTTTCTTTAAGTTCATCAGATGAAACTCTGAACCTATCTTTCCCTCTGTAGGCCATACTCTGTTTTAGTTTTGTTCCTGTGGACATGGAAAGCCCAAGGTTTTTCTCTTTGTTTTAAAGATCTAATATTCTCAATTGAGTTGGAGTTGGAGAGGAGAGGGTGCAGTGTGTTTTGGACAATAACCAGTCTTTCCATGATTTCCAAAAGGGATTTCTAGATCTTAGCTTCCTTCAGTCTCAGCACTCACTTTCTATAGGGCTCCAGGTGAGCACACTGCTTCTGGCTCTCTGGCTCAGCAACCTCTCTCCAGCCCTTTGCCCATGTCTCCTCCACACTCCACAAAGTGTTGCCTTCTCTGTTAGCTAACTCTGTGGAGCTTGAGGCTTATAGCACTTGGCCACCTTTGCCTAGCAGTAAATGAGTGGGGTTCCCTTGCAGGTGCTGAATGGTGAGAACTGGGCAGGATATTATAGAATTCTCCTATGTTTGCAAGAAAAATAAGGGAGTGCCTGCTCTGCCACTCTTTCAACTTCTTTTTTCCCCCATGTCTTGCCAGTTATAGACTGCAGCTCCCTGAGGCATGACTTTTCCAGTGGCCAGCTCCAGATCTCCAATCAGTGTCATTTACTTATCCAAGAGCCTGCCAATGCTAGCTCAGTCTCTGTGCTAGTTATTTTCTGCCTTTCAGTTTTTTTCTTCTGTCTGGGAAGTAGTTTAGCTGAACTTTTCGTGAAGCCATTCCACAATATTTTTATATTTATATTTAAGCATCTGTTTTGAGTGACTCTTTACAGTTGTATAGTTCTGTTTTGGTTTTGTATTTTGAGTTAAAATATGACATCTGAGATTTCAAAGTCTTGGTTTGATTCTTGTGTGCATAGAGGCAACTCTGTTTTTCTTACAATTCCTAGTATAGTCTTTCTAATCAGATTTAACCACTACTTATTCAATAAAATGCCTTGATTATTGTCTTCCAGCCTTTCACAAAAGGTGATTCCTTACTTTGTCATAAACATGAAGAGCTTGAAATTGGCCTGTATGTGATTGCCTGCTCTGACTGGCATTTTTGGCTGTTACCATTCAGGCATTTCTGATTATTCTGCAACCAATGACTGTTAGATCTTGAAATAGTCTTTGAAGAATGAATAGAAATTTTCCAGAGAGTGGAAATATTATCCCAGGACAAATTATTAGCAATAATGTATTCAGCATCATGGACACTTTGTCCTTTATTCATACATACTCTTTCAGAATATACCTCAACTCATAAAAAAGGTAGTCTTGACACATAAGTAGCCATTCATGTAGAAATTATAAACATTATTTCTCAATTGACTCTGATAAACCAAATGCCATTTTTTTCTCCTGTTACATATCTACTTATCCTTCCTATTGAACACTCATTGTAGCCTTCTGTTTTTCCTGACCAGTCTTATCATGCTATATTAGTAGGTCCATCTTGACCTCTATCTGATAGCTTCTTCATATGGTTTTAGCAGTTTTCACAACTTTCCTACCTAAACATTGGCAGAAATCATCCTTGGAATGTAGAAATTGACTATCAGAAAATTTGTCCTTGAAACAAAGATTCTAGTGGCACATGGTATATCCTAGAAAGAGATAATTGTGCCCCAGTAGACAATATACCTGGAAACTATGGCCCTGAAAAATGAAGCTGCTTTTTTCATATTAAGAGTGCTAACTGATCAGCCAGCTAATAGAACTCAAGCCTATTGTTGCTAATATTAAAGTCACTTTGCTCCTTTCTGGAAAGCACATACATATACACAACCCTGATCCAGGTTTCATTTTTAAAGACCCTAAATACACACTATTTCTACCACTAGAAGATTTTGTCTGCCTGCTCATTATAGATTCTCAGATTCATAATTGTTCCTGGTATTTTTCAACAATGCAAGGAATTCAAGAGGTTCATTCATATTCCTCATATTATCCCACAACACCTATGCATCTGAAAAAGATATCTCTCAAACAGCATTATGGAGATCCCAAGGTGGACAATGGGATGCCTTGCCCACATTTTTACTTTCACCACCTCAGAGTGCAAGTAGATGGTTAGCCTCTTTGAGATGTAAAATCATTCTCTTCAGTGAGCTCCAGGTATGGTGGAGATGGCTATGTGGGCATGAGTGGAAGGAGCTGCACTTACAATGCCTTGATAAACTAAGTCCAAGCATAGTTTTTCTGTTGGTATCATAATACAATTCCGATGTGCCTCTGCAGACCCTATAAAGTCTTTTTTGCATGCTGGGACTTGAACTCAGGGCCTCATGCTTGCAAGGAAGGTACCATGCTGCTGAGCTGTATCCCTGGCCCTCATATAAAGTCTTTTTAAAACCTTTGCTGCATCTAACATGACATCATGTTGCACTCATAAACATAAGGTCAATGCACTGAAACCAAGGATACACCAGGAAACCCAAAGGGAAGCTGCATGACTTTTGACTCTAGACAATCCATACTTGACATAAATTTTACCTGACCTGCCCTACTTTCTAGTACCATGTTCATTATAGTAGATGCACTGATAAAATCAGCTGCATCCTACCTGATATTATTCTCTCACCAAGGACCACAATTGTCACTGCTTTTCAGACCTTAAATTTTTTTAAATTCTTATTTCACTCCTAGCAAACTCTCAACACTAAATAAAGTATATGTAATAGTGTTTATTCTCCTTTCTTGTAAAAAAGATATTGAGCCAAACATGGTGGCATATGCCTATAATCCCAGCACTTGGTAGGCTGAGGCAGAAGGAATGCTGTAAGTTCAAGACCATCTTGGGCTACAAAGTGAGTTCAAAGCCAGCCTGAACTGCATACTGAGACCCTGTCTCAAAAAAACCAAACCACACCAGCAGACCACTTCTCGAGACCCAGGAACTCCAGACAGTGGTGCACACAAGGCTGGGCTAGACCCAGGCTCCTCCCGTGACTCCCACCATCCCAGCAGACCACTTTGCAGGATCTGGGAACTCCAGCCAGGAACCACATGGGGCCTGATTAGAGCCAGGCCCCTCCCACAATTCCCACCATCCCAGCAGAACACCTCCCAGGATCTGAGAACTCAAGCCAGTGGCATGGGCTGGCCAGGCAAGAACCAGGCCCCTCCCATATCCTCACAGTCCTGGTCACCCACCTCAGGACCTAGGAACACAGCCTGTGAGGTATGCCCCCATAGTCCTACTGCTGCCGCTGGGGATCCCTACACTTCCGGGACATAGTAATGCTGTTGATATTAGTCTCCCACACCTCCCCCCAGAACCTTGGACTGTAGTAGATTAAACATGCAGTATCGAGGGGAGACTCAGAAACCCCTCATCCAAACAGAAGAACTCGGCAGGCTTCCATCAGTGAGGTAAGTTTGCCCCTAAAATAGGAATAGAGTTTGCCACCTTCAGTGGGTAAACAGGAGCAATGGTGAAGCCTCCTCCAGAAGTATGCCATTGGTGAGCCTGGCAAGTGGGTGGGTGAGTCCTTCCTCCACACAGAGAATATCAGGTAGGTTGAGGCGAGGACCAATAAGGGCTCCCCCAACCTGGAAAAATTAAGGGGGGCCTGTGGAACACCCAGAGGCACAGTAGGGTCCCAGTCAAGACAAACACTATAAACAGAGAGATCTGGTAATTCTGAACAACCTGAAGACATAATAACAGCAGGAAGTAGGGGTTGATTTCCATCAGTACTCCTAGGCTTGTCAGCCTAGGAAGAATATAGGACTCAACCAAAAGGCTCTTCAGGCGGAAGTCAGGTGACTGGCCCACCTCGTCATTGTGGGACCCAGCAATTGCACAAACGTCAACCTTACAGTAGGATCCCAAGATACACACTACCAACAGTTGACACTAGTGGGATTGAAGGACCAAATATTAACCCAAAAGGGGAAAATGGCAAAGGCAATCTCAAACATCTAGTCCACCAGGAGCAAGTATAGGAGACATTGAAATACAGGACTTCAAAAGTAATGCACCTGAAATCTCTGAAAATATAGCAAGTGAAATAAAAAAAAAAACTCCATGAGGCTATAGAAGAAATCAAATTAGAAGTAATCACTCATGTAAAAACAGAAGTAACAACCTTAGTAAAGGAGTTGCTCAGTGAAGCTAGAGAAGAAATAGATTTTAAAAAGTACAGGAGCATGGGAAACTGATTGAAACCTTAGATGAACAATAGCAAAAACAAGCATAATTTATCAAACATACTCAAAGAGACATCCAAGAAACAAAAAATTCTATTGAGAGCTCACAAAACCTTTTAAATGAAGCTGAGGATAAAATTGTGGAGCTTGAAGACAGGACCCAAATTAGAGATCATGAGAGGATAGAACCTTTAAAAATAACAAAGCAGCATGAAATGACAATCCAGAAGCTTCAACATGATGCCAAGAGAAACAAAATAAGACTAATGGGCATCAGTGAAAATTCAGGAATCAATGCAAATAAGTAACTAAAATATTCACAGAAGTAATAGAAGAAAATTTCCAAAAAATGGAGAAAAATGTGATATGCAGATAAATGAGGCATAAAGAATGCCAATCACAACCAACATAAATCTACACCCAGACATGTAATAATTAAGATTCCAGCCATGCAGCATAAAAACAGAATACTGAAAGCTTAGAAGAAAGACACAACTCACCTCTCAAGGAAAGCCCATTAGAATCATGGCACACTTTTCAGCACAAAGCCTCAAGTCAAGAAGAGCATGGAGTGAGGTATTTCAAGTCCTGAAAGAAAATAACTTTCAACCCAGACTGATGTACCCAGCAAAATTTTCATTCAGATTTAATGGAGAAACAAGACATTTCCATGACAAAGAACAACTGAAGAAATTCATGTCCACCAATCCAACCCAAAAAGAGTATTGAAAGATATACTAGATAGAGATAAAAATGACCACAATCTCTAGAACAACAACAGAAAGAAACCACCAAGTAAGACTAGCAATACAACAAGGAGGAAAAGCAGAAAGTAAACAACTGGGAAATGGCAAAATCAAGCCACTACGTAACAGTCATATCCATAAATGTAAATGGCCTCAATTCACCTATCAAAATAAATAGGTTGACAGAATGGATCAAGAAACATGATCCCACAATATGCTGTACACAAGAAACCCATCTGACCCAGATGGAAACTCATACATTAAAAGTCAAAGGATGGAAAACAGTATTCCATGCAACAGGAACTCAGAAAAAAACAGGAGTAACTATTCTATTTCCAGACAATGTGAACTTCAAACCTAAAATGATTAAAAGAAACAAAGGAGGTCACTACTCATTAGTGCAAAAATTCAAGAGGAAGAACTGACAATTATAAATATGTATGCACCAAATACAGGAGCATCCAACTATATAAGACAAATACTAATGGACATGAAATACCAAATACACCAGAACACAATTATAACAGGGGACCATAATACCCTTTGTCACAAAGAGATTGATGAACTAGACAAAAAGTCAGCAAAGAAGTTACAGAACTGAATCATACCTGTGAGCAATTGGACTTAATAGATGTATACAGAGTGCTCCACCCAACCTCATCAGCATAAACATTCTTTTCAGCTGTGCATGGGACATTCTCCAAAATACACCATGTATTATCCCATCAAACATTCTTGAGTAAATGCAAAGGCATTAAAATTATCCCATGTGTAGTATCTGAGCATAGTGCAATGAAATTGGAAATTAATGCAAAAGAAATTGCCAAACCTGCATAAACCCATGGAAATTAAACAAAAATCTTCTCAACAACCAGTGGGCCATAGATAAAATTAAAGAACAAATAAAGGAATACATACAATTCATTGAAAATGTGGAAACAACATACTGTAACCTGTGCAATGCAATGAAAGTGGTCTTAAGAAGGAAATATATAGCAATAAATTGTCATATCAAGAAAACAGAATGACCACAAATAACCTTATGCTTCATCTCAAGCTTCTAGAAAAAGAAGAGCAAGTTAAACCCAATGCTCATAGAAGAGAGGAAATTGTAAACATTAGAGCAGAAATCAATGCAATTGAAACTAAAAAACAATACAAAGAATTAATGAATCAAAAAGCTGGTTTTTTGAGAGAATAAAAAAATTGACAAAAGCCGAGCTAACCTTACCAAGAAAAAGAAAAAAAAAACCAAATTGATGCAATAAGGACTGAAAAGAGGGAAATCACTACAGATCCCATGGAAATTTAAAAGGTCATGAATACCTACTTTGAAAATCTCTACTCATGTTGAGTGGAAAACACAAAGGAAATGGACAGATTTCGAGAAACACATGAATTACCAAAGCTCAACCAAGAAGATATAGCAATTTTGAATAACCCAATATCAGCTATTGAAATTGAAAATGTAATTTAAAACTTCCAACAAAGAAAAGCTCAGGTCCTGATGTATTCATGGCTGTATTCTACAAGAAATTTAGAGAAGATTTGATGCCAACACTCCTTAAACTCTTTAGTGAAATTGAAAAGGATTCAATCCTCCCTAAATCATTCCTGGAGGCAAGTATTGCTCTGATGCAAAAAAACAGGGAAAAACCCAGCCAAATAGGAGAACTATAGGCCAGTCTAACTAATGAACATTGATGGAAAGATTCTCAATAAAATTCTGGCAGATAGAATGCAGCAAATCATCAAGAAGATTATACATCATGACCAAGTGGGATTCATTCCAGGAATTTAGGGATGGTTTAACACATGCAAATCAATAAATGTAATACACCACATCAACAGAGCCAAAAACAAAAACCACATCATCCTCTCAATAGATGCAGAAAAAGCTTGCGATAAAATCCAAGACATGTTCATGATAAAAACCCTTCAGAAACTTGGAATACATGGTGTCTACCTCAAGCTTATAAAGGCCATCTATGACAAACCAACAACCAACATTATGCTAAATAGACAAAAACTGAAAGCTTTCACTCTAAAATCAGGAACAAGACAAGGATGTCCACTATCACCACTCCTGTTCAATATACTTCTGGAAATACTAGCCAGGGCTGTCAGACAAGAGAGAGAAATAAAAGGCATAAATATAGGAAAGGAAGAAGTTAAATTATCACTATTTCCAGATGACATAATATTCTATATAGAAGACCCAAAAAACTCCATTAGAAGACTACTAGATGTATAAACAAACTCCACAGTGTAGCTTGATACAAAGTCAATGCTCAAAAATTAATAGCATTCCTGTACACAAACATAAAACTCACCAAGAGAGAAATTATGGAAATATTACCTTTCACAATAGCATCTAAAAAAATGAAATATTTAGGAATCAACCTAACTAAAAATGTAAAAGACCTATATGCTGAAAATTATACTATGCTGAGAAAGGAGATTGAAGAGGATATTAGAAAATGGAAGGACATTCCTTGCTCTTGCCTAGGAAGAACCAACATTGTGAAAATGGTCATACTCCCAAAACTGTTATACAGATTTAATGCAATCCCAATCACAATATCATTAACATACCTCACAGATCTAGAGAAAACACTCCTAAAATTCATTTGGAAACAGCAGAAATCTAGAATAGCAAAGGCAATTCTGGGTAACAATAGCAAGGCAGGAGGCATCTCAATTCCTGACTTGAAAAAGTACTATAAATCCAAAGTGATAAAATCAGCATGATACTGGCAAAGAAATAGACCTGAGGATCATTGGAACAGATTAGAAGATGCAAACACAACTACAAAGACCGTCATTCACTTGATACTTGACAAAGGGGCTAAACATATTCACTGGAAGAAGGATAGACTCTTCAATAAATGCTGTGGAAAAAGTGGCTTTCCACATGCTGAAAACGGAAACTAGAATTATGCCTATCACCATGCACAAAGCTAAACTCTAAATTGATCAAGGATCTAAATATTAAAACAGAAACACAATCTACTGGAAGACAATGTATGTAGAAATTTTGGAGACATAAGGGTAGGCAGAGAATTGATGAACAAAACTCTAACTGCATGGGAAACACTTCAAAGAATCAACAACTGGGGTCTCATATTATTGAAAAGTTTTTATACTTCAAAAGAAGTCACCAACAGTGAAAAGAAAATCCACTGAATGGGAAAGAATTTTAGCCAGCAACCCCTCAGGCAACAGAATTATATCCAGAACATATAAAGAATTGAAAACCTCAAGCCCCCCAAATTCAAAGACCCTCTCCCAAAATGGGCATCTGAGATGAACACACAGTTTTCAGAGAAAGATATACAAATGGCAAATAAATACATGAAGAAATGTTCACCATCACTGGTCATTCGAGAAATGTGAATTAAAACAGCATTGAGATTTCATCTCACTCCAGAAAGAATAGCTGCCATCAAGAAATCAACTGATAACAAATGTTGGTGAGGCTGTGGGGAAAAGGGAATACTGCTCCACTGTTGCTGGGAGTGTAACCTGGTGCAACCACTATGGAAATCAGTATGGAGATTTCTCAGAAGACTAGGATTGGAAGCTCCATTCAATCCAGCTATTCCCCTTCTGGGTATTTTCCCAGAAAAACTGAAAATTTATGTCACAGTGGTATATGCGCACCCATGTTCATAGCAGCACAATTTGTAATAGCTAAATCTTGGAAACAACCAAAATGCCCACCAAACACAGAGTGGATAAAAAAGATGTAGTATTTTTATAGAATGGAATAGTACACAGATATAAAAAGGATGATCTTGAGCCCTTCATAGGTAAATGGAGGCAACTTGAGACTATCTTCATAAATGAAATAAATAAGAATCATATTTATAAATATCACATTGTGTCTCTAGTGCAAAAATTAATAAGAACTTTAGGAGCAATAAAACCCAAAATATGTAATTGCTATTGTAAAAAAGAGAAGAAATGAAAGTGCTCTAAAGCTTATAACTGCATGTATATTTAAGTGTGTAAGATAGATAAATATATTATTAAGATTTGTTGGATCATTGAACAGAACTTTTCCCAGTCTCATGGTTTGAATGCTTTAATTTTGTAACTTGAACAATTCTTTCTAAGAGGACAATATATAATTTATCATCTAGTGATTTCTTACTGTTTTTTTGAAATTGTGTATTATTTCTACTCTTTTTTCTGTTTTACTTTTTTTTCTTTTTAAATAAAATTTTTAAAAAACCAAACCACAAAACAAAAGATATGAGATGCTCTGCATACTCAATTGTTGCTCTTCAACAATTATTGTTGTCTATTTCCATCTTTAAACTTCACTACTTATGCTCCTAAAATACTTGTAGACAATTTGTTTTACTCATACTTTTATTTTTTGTTTGTTTTGTTTTTGTTTTTATTTTGTGTTTTGTTTTGTTTTGTCTTTTGCTCCTCCATACTTTGAAACCACCTTTCTATTCTGGCAATACATTTTAAATCCACCTCAGCTAGTACTTTTTATGATCTAACCCAGGACCTTAAATCCTACTGTCCATATTAGTGATTCATTTTGCACTTGATCTTAGCCAAAAGACCTCGAAGTGTTGGTGATTCATTTTGGTTTGGCTCAGGTTTTATTTATAATTAGCCCATTGACAGTGAAGGATGTATTTGTGACTGGAGCAAATAACCTGAAGGTGTATTTTTGACCCATATTTTTCTAAATTTCAACCACAAGTTGAATTTATTTATTATAGTGCTCACCACAAAGTACATCTATAATATCCAATTAAAGCATGTGTAACTGACTGAGAGGCCAGCTGTGGTGTTCCATAATCCATTATTGTTTTCTTGCCAAAACCACACTTCCATGGACTGTTCCCAACAAATGAAAGAGTATGGCAACAATACTATCAAAGGTCCATTCCTTGGAGGCCCACATTCCTCTAATGGCCATCTTTGGCTTGAAGACTCTCCAACAGCCTTCTGAAACCTTAGAATTGCATTGCAGTCTAAGAGCTTCTTTACTTCTCTGTCTCCTTCCATAGAAGTGACCCTGCACCATGGTCTGATGGTTCTCCCAGGCTTTTCAGGCTCTCCTCACATTTGATCATTTGTTTTGTTTCAATAAATTATTCATCTATTCCTACTGTGGCATCTATTTTTGAAAGCACTTGAACTAATGTACTTGTCAACATTATGAATTGGAAGATTTCATGTATAATCTATGTACCTATCTCCATTCCAGCTGATTATTTTCTGACAGGGCTTATATTGCCAGATCTTCAGTTCACCCCTCTCTTCACATCCCATTGTCCCATGCACCTGAATTGCTAATGTTACCTGACTACCCTCCAGTGGATATTTCATTTTAAGAACTTCACGTAAAGGAACATTTTAAGTAATGTAATCTAATATATTACTTTGCCAGTTACTGTACCAAGTGCTGGTAGTGTTGGAAATAGGGGGCACAGACATAGCACTATTTAGAGATTTTTTTGCTGTGTATTTTTAACTAGTACCATGAATAGGCATTTAGAAAAATAATCACAGAAGTAAAACAGTGACATAATTATAAGTGGTAATAAGTGCACTGAAGGAAAAAAAAGGAACCCATGAGAAATTAACAAGGGCATTCATCCTTTTCCTTGTCTACACTGATTATCTTGATGGCCTCATTCAGTCTTATGACTTTTTACCAAGTATGGAACAATTCCAAAATTCCTCCAGCTCAATTGTCTTCCATGAATTCAAAACACATGTATCCAGCTTCCTCTTTGGTATTTCCATTTAAAAATCTAATAGACATTTTATACTTAACTGATTCAAAATGACTCCTGATCTTTCCATGCAAACCTGCATTTCTCGTCTCTTTTGATAGAGACTTAATTCTTTGACTTTTTCAGTTTAAATATCTTGGATCATGTTTTATTCTTATCTTCCACTCAGTATTCAATCATCATATCTCATTGTGTGTACTTGGAAAAATACATGAACTCTGGCTCTCTCTTGACCACCTTCCCTGCCACCACTCTAGTCTAAGCCTTTCTTTTCTGGATGATTGTAGTATTTGCAATACTGTAATAGCCTTCTAATAGGTCTCCTGCTTTTCCTTGGAATTTTTTATATTTATTCTTAATGTAGTAGCTAGTACAATTTAAAATGTGTCATTGTGTTAACTTTTTTCTTTTAAAACCCTTCAGTGATCCATCATTTCTGTCAGAGTAAGCAAGTTTTTATTTATATAGTAACTTTCAAGGCCTTACATGATCTGATCCTCTATCCTCCTTTCTCACTTTATCTTCTTTTATTCTTACCTACTCCCTCAACCAAACTGACTTCTTTGCTGTTCTTTGCATACAAAAGACACAATTACAGCTTCAAGCCTTTGCACTAGCTATAATACAACTTACTTTGCCCCAGATATTTCATGATTAACTCCTGTTTTTGACCAAATGCCATGTTTCTCAATGAGACCTAGACTGAAAGGCCAGCCTTCAGCAAACTCTTGTATGCTACTGTTTCTTCACAGCTATTATCACCTAATGTGTTATGTAATTTGTGTATTATATTTATCTTTAACTTTATTTTCTCCCATGGTAAGGTGAGTTCCATGAAAGCAAAATTTTTTAAGTACTTTTTTCACTGGTTTATCCCAAGTGCCAAAAAATAGTGCCTGGCACAAAGTCGATGCCCATATAATGTTAATGAAATTGATTGATTGATTAATAAGTGTTTCATAGTTTTATTTTTAAACTTAGTTTTAAGTTGATAGCAAAAAACTGATACATAAATTACAGAAAAATTATACATAATTTTCTATCTGCTCAAACAATTAACTATAGTGCAGGGAAGTTTTCTCAATGAGTAGATAATTAGTTTGAGACCTAGAGAATGAGTAAAAAGAGTGAGTGACAGAGCATGGTAGAGAGAGGAGACTATATGTATTGATCAGATTTTCAAGTATGGCAACATCATCTGTGTAAAGTCTTTACTATATTGGCAAGAGATGGCTCAAACCTTTTGCTTGTTCTTAAGGAGCTCATGGAAAGTGGCAAAAGTATAATAATTACACAGATTTTTATTATATTTTAAGTTCATTGATAAGTGTATGCAAAACCTGTGAAAACACTAAATAGGTAGGTACTAACTTTTCCTAAAATGGCTGATAATATGTTACAAAGAAGGTGAGATTTAAACTAGGTTTCAGGCAAGAGAGTGGCATGATGGAAGTGTTTTATGAAGATTAATCTGGCAATAATAAGGAAAATGGATTGGAATATGGATGCACATGAGACAAGAAAACCATCTAGTCTGTGGCAGTAGTCCTGGTATGAAGTGATGAAGGTATCTATAGGAATGGAAAGAGAAGGACAAATCTGAAAGACATTTGGAAGGAAAACTGACAGTAGCCAGATGGATTCTTGGCTTTAAGCCTTTTAGGAGGTAATACTTCTTCTTAATAACCATGAAAAGATTCAGATTGACCTATAATGCAGTTTCTATTCTGACTAGAATTTCTAGCTATGGCTGTTCTCCAAAAATTTCCACTGTTGTGATTAATACCTGTGGGACCTTAATTTATATTAAGATGGCTTTAGGCACCAGAGGTTAGGGAACTCTCAAAAACATAAATTTGATTAAGAAACAAAAATTATTCTATTAAAAGAAAATCATGGGACTGCATTGGGAAGTTTTACAATGAACTCATAGTTCTTTTTAAAATGTAATATATAACAGATAAAGAAGGACACAAAAACAAGGATAAATATAACAAATGACATGTGCCTAAACAATTAGAATTTAGAAAAATAAAGCCCAGAAACAACTTAGAGTTGAGGAAAGTCATATTTGTAAAGACAACAAAAGAAATAATTAACTATGTTTTCAAATAAAAAATAGTTGTGTCTCAGAAAGAATAAACTATGACCCAAATTATACTGTTGTACCTAGAATACTCTGTGATCAAAGGCATTAAGTAAAATAGGAGAGGTACCTTATTATTGGATTTGTGTAAATATGTTACCAAATCTAGTAATAAAGATGTGATAATCTTCAATCTGCTAGTCAATGAGCTAAATGTCTCCTAGATTAGTTTATAGAACATATTTTCAAGTAATTGAGTACTTAAAACTTGCAAAGTTATCAACAAATAAAATCAGTCCAATTCCCACAAACATTTATGGAGTTCTACTAAATAATTAAATCATATTAGATATTAGGATAAAAGAATAAATAAGAAATAAAGGTCTTCATATTGATGAACACCCAGTACTATTGGGGAAAAGACATGTAAATGTATAATTTCAGCAGAATATATTAAGAAGAAAGACATAAATACAGTATTTTGAGAGAACAGCAAAGTTACTAATTTTTTCTGGATTTTTGGGGAAGTCTACTTAGATGATATGTAGGATGGTTGTTTAAAAAGTTGAATAAAAGGCAAGACTTCCAATCTGAAGAAGCAGAACATGAACATGAGTTTCTTAGAATCAAGGATGACCATGATAGAGCTGATGTTAAGCAAGAAAGTATAAGGATGTAACTGAGGTAGATAGTAGAAGGCTTTGGCTGTTTGGGGTCTTTCATGCTTCTAAATGAATTTTAGGATGGTTTTTTTAGTTTTGTTAGGAATGTCATCGATATTTTAATTGGGATTGCAAGGAGAAATCTGTACATTGCTCTGTGTAGTAAGAAAGATAATTTGACTTTCTCCTTTCCTATTTGTATGCCTTTTTTCTTCTTGACTACTTGCCCTCACTAAAATTTTTAGTACTATATTTAATAATAGTTATGAAACTGGACACCCTTGTCTTGTTCTGATTTTAGAGGAAATGCTTTCAGCAAAAATTTTTTCTGCATTTATTGAGGTAATCATGTGATTCTCCTACTTGGATGTATTATGCCTATTGATTTGCATATGTTAAACCATCCCAGCATCCCTAGGATGAAGCCAACTTGATCATAGTGAGTGACATTTTTGATGTGATATTGAACTCAACTTACTAGTATTTCATTGAGAATGTTTGCATCTATATTCACTAGAGGTAATGTTCTGTAACTTTCTTTTTGTTATGTTCTGTTTTGTTTTGTTAATGGTGGCCTCACAGAAAGAATTTGGAAGTAATCCCACCCTTTCAGTTCTTTAGAATAGTTTGAAAAGAATAAGCATTAATTTTTCTGTGAACATTTGGCAAAATCCAATGGGGAAGCCATCTTGTTCTGAGGTTTTCTTTATTGGGAGATGTTTTATTACCAATTCAATCACATTGCTTTTTATTAGTCTTTCTATGTTTTTTATGACTTCAACAATTTTGATAAATCATATGTGTCCAGAAATTAATCTATTTCTTCTAGGTTTTCAAATTTGTTTCCATACAGTTTTTCATAATAGTTTCTTATCTTTAAACTATTAGTCATTATCTTTAAATGATGTTGTTTTTGTGGTACTGGAAATTGAAATCAGAGTCTTCACACTGAACTACATCTCCAGCCATTTCAATTTATTAAATTTTGAGACAAGTCCTTACTAAGTCACTAAGTTGCCAAGGATGGGCTCAAACTCACAATCCACTTGCCTCAACCTCTCAGAGTGTTAGAATTACAGATTTTTGCCACCATGACCAGTTTATGTTATTTAGTTTGCATTTGTTATTGCTATATTTTTGCAAAGGGTCTATTCATTTCACTTGCACATTTTTTGATTGGGTCTTTTATGTGCATGTACCAAATCTACACAGGGAATGTAAACATTATGTACTGCAAACGTGTACCAAAAAAGGAAGGAGATAAAGAGATGGGTAAATGGGGGATAGAACAAGGAATTAAGATGTGCTTCATAACTGTATCAACTTCCCACAAGGAATGTAAACATTATATACTACCCACATGTACTAGTAAAATAAAATAAACCCAATTCTTTTTCATTGATCTTTTGTACTTTTCATCTCTATTGCAATCAGTTCTGTTCTGATCTTTGTTATTTCTTTAATACTACTAATTTTGAGTTTAATTTGTTCTTGCTTTTCTGGTTCTTGAGAAGTACTTTTAGGATGTTTATTTGGCATCTTTCCTTTTCCTTTCTTTTTAATATAGGACCTATTTCTATAAACTTCCATTTGAGTACTGCTTTTGTGATGTTTGAGTATGTTGTATTTTCATTTTAACTTGCTTCAAGAAATTTTTAAATTTCACTTTTGATTTCTTTGATAACACATGGTTCATTCACAAATGTGCCATTCAGTTTCCGTGTATTTGTATAATTCCTAAAATTTATTTTGTAGTTGACTTCTAGTTTTACTGCTTTGTGAACAGAAATGATATAGTCCACAGACATTTGGGATTATTATTTATACAGGAGGACTTACTACTGTAATTTTGTTGATTTTCATATAATTGTTTTGAATTTTTTGCCTCTCATTCATCTTTTTAGTTTGGTGATTTACAATCTTGATAACTTTTGATTTTTTTCTATTTTTCTTTTATGTGTCAGCTCCTCTAGTAAATTTTATACTTTCATATTTATGCATGATATCATTTATCTCTCTAGTTTCAGGATGTAGGATTTCCTTAAGTATCTTTTATAAAGCTTGTCTAGTGATTATGAATTCCCTCAATTTTTGCTTATCTGAAACATATTTATTTCAGCTTTGTTCCTGAAAGATCCATCGCTTTACACAATATGGTATTCTTGGTTGGCAGTGATTTCCTTTAAGATTTGGAATATGTCATTCCATTCCCTCCTGGGTTGAAAGATTTATGTTGAGAAAGTTACTGTTACTTTAATGGTGATATCTATTAATGTGTCTTTATGCTTTTATGTCCCAAATCTTACAATGCCTTTGTTATCTTGTAGTTTTAATAGTTGGATTATGCCACTATAAATGTCTTTTCTGGCTATGTCTATTTGGGGTCTCATAAGCATCCTATCCATGGATATGTTTATCTTTCCCAAGGTTGGAATAATATTCAGATAATATTTCATTGAATAGGTTTTCTATGTCCTTGAATTTTTCTTCTCCTTTGAGTACTACAAAACTTCAGATACTTGTTTACTAAATGATATTCTAAATGTCTAGAATGGTCTCTCTCATTTTTCTCTTTTTTCAGTCTGTCATGTTTCAGAATATCTGTCTTCAAGTTCAGATACTCTCTTCTTCCTAAACTAGTCTTCTTTGAGGCTTTCAATTTTATTTATTTGAATTATTGAACTTTTCATTCTGAGATTACTGTGTCATGTTCTTCTTTTTAAATCTCTAACTCACTGTTGATTTTCTCATTCATATCTTGTATTGTTTTCCTAATTTCACTTTAAGTCCTTCCATGTAGTGTTTTGGATCTCACTGAGATTTTAAGTAATCATTCTTTTAAATTACTTGTCAGGCATTTCACCCATTTTATTTCTGAACTGTTGCTAGCCATGATGTTTTTTTTGGAAGCATGATATTTCTTTGTATTTATTTCATAGTTCTTATGCTTCTATGATGAAATAAGTGTATCTGATAGATCAGATATCTGCCACTTTTATGGTGTGACCTTCTTAGTATGCAATTTTCTTCAAATGATGTTTTCTGGGGTATTGGTTTATTATACAGTGTTGACTTTTTCTAGATTGCCATCATACTATAGCTTCCATATGGTTTTTTTGTTGTGACTAATGACTGGGCACAATGGTAATGTGGCAGAGTTGGAGAGAGTCACTGTGTCTGCAGGTCACATGAGAAGGCGTACACTCTAGCAGTTCAGACAGGTGTAATGCATACTGCAGTGGATGTGGATTTACACTTTGTGGCTAGTTCTATAGTGGGAGTGGTAGCTCCTGTCAGGAAATGGGAGTTTCTTCAGGAGCCAATGATGTTATCTCTGTTACAGCAACCACAGTGACAAGGGGTCTGAAGCATTTGTTCTCCCACCAGTCAAATGATGTGGGTCCAGTTGCACAAGGAGAAGCAGTGGTAAGAGCTGCAGCAGTATCTGTGTGATAGTCATACTTTGGTCCTGACAGCAACATATTGTCAGATGTGATGCAGAGGCAAATCATGTGTTAGAAACCGCACCTGTTATGTGGCAGCAGAAATGGTGATCACTCCACCAATTCTGTGGCAGTACACACCTGATAGCACAGTGGCAGGTAGCACTGTGGTGTTTCTCTTGACCCCTTGCCTGCAGTATTCACGAATTTTCTCTTGGCCTCTTCAGTTGTAGGAACAGAGCTGTGATTGGAGTTGTTACAAAGTTTCTCTCAGCCTTTTTGGATGATTCTATTGCTGCATTTCCCACAAGCATATGTTGAAGGAGTCTTGAGAAACTCTGTGGCTACAACTATTACCCCACCCTCCCTAAGAGCATGCAACCAAAAATTGGTGAGACAATGGCAATAGCCACAGAGTTGCTCAAGGTCCCCTCAGCATATGCCTTGGAGCAAGGTAACAATAGAAGTGGAAGTTCTCTCTCAGCCCAGTCAGTGGCATACCTGAACACGGTGCAGATACTTGAAGCAATGAGAACTGTTACGGTTTGTGTCTAGATGTACCCCCAAGCTTCATGTGGTCATAAGTGGGGCTTTTTGGAGGTGGCTAAGGTGGGTACTAGCCTGGATAAGATATAAGAGACAGAAAAAGGGTCCTCACTTGTTGCTTATTGCTGCAGCTTGCTTGGTGGTTATTGCTGCTGCAGCTACTGCTGCTGCTTGTCTTCTGTGATGCCCCTATACCATGGCACCCAGTGAACCAAAATCTCTACAAACTGTGAGCCACAATAAACCTTTCCTCCTTTAATTTTGGGTGTTGGATATTCCGTCTCAACAACAAGAAGAGTAACTAAGACAGAATTTGGTACCAGAAAAGTACATCAGTTGTTGTGACTGTACCTGAGCATATGGCTCAGGAGCATTTGAAACTGGCATGAGAAAAAATTTGGAAGGGTTTGAAGATGCTAGCTGAAAGCCTTAAGCTGTACTTGATGGGAGATCCTGGTCAGAGCTGAGAAAACCAGAATGCTGAAACAAATGCTGCCAATAAACACCAGGCTGAGGAGGTTTATGCTGGGAAGAAGAATTATATTTATAGTTTGACCCAAAATGATATATATTATATATTGGCCGAAAGTTTGTCTGCATTATGGTCCCATGCAGAGACTTGGCCTGATGCTGAGTTTAAGGGTAGCAAACTAACCTTGCAGAAGATATTTCAAGGCAGTCTAATGTTGAGGCTGTGGCATGGCTACTATTGGGGGCTTTTAGCCAGATTCATGTTGAGAATCAAATGCAAGGAGTACAGTAGAATGATTTAAAACATTTAATCAAAGAAGAAGCTCCAGTAAAGTTCTAGCCTACAGAGTTGAAGTAGAGGAAAAACAAGTTACTGAGATGACTAGTAAGAAGCCAAGTACTTCAGAAAAGGAAAAATAGAAAAAGATGTCCTGAAGACTCACAAGAACCAACAAGACTCCATCTTTTGCAGTCTCAAGGTTGTAAAATTGAAAGACAGCTTTGGAAAGAGAGCCACAGAACACCATGTTCCAGAAAGGATCAGGCTAGGGAAGCTGATTCTCAGGATTTGGTTGGTAGGTACTTGATTCCTACAACCAAGAAAGAAGGAAGCCTACCTTCTGACCTATCTGGTAGAAAATTTTGGTGTCATCCACATGGCACTGGTTTTAGGTACATGAAGAATGCAAGAGTTGTGAGTTGTGGGGTCAGGAAGGATTACACTTGTATTTCAGAAGATGGCCTGGAGGGCAGGTAGCATGCTTCTGAGAGGACAGTATGTGAGCTGTGGGTGTGAAGCCAAAGATGTTGAGGACCTAGAAATTTGAAGAAGCCAGGAGCATGGATCTTGTGAAGAAAGCTGCAAGGAGGTAGCAGAGCCAACCCAATAGCAAAGCCATGAGAACTACATTCACTGGTAGTTCCTTAGGGATGGAGCTACTCAAGCCCTTTGGAGTTAACATCTTGCCACAGATTGCCTCACATGCTAGACATGGAACTACAGGAATTAATGTTTGCCCTGCTGGATTTTGGCTGTGCTTTAGTTCCATTCCTTTGTACCCCCTTATTTGTACCTTTGGCAGGATAATGTTTATCTTGTGCCATTGAATGTTGGAGATGTGTGACTTTCTTTTCATTTGTACAGGGGCTCATAGCTGAGTTAAATTTCAGAAGAGACTTTGAACTTGAACTTTTCAGCAATGCTAAAACTGTCAAGACTTTGGCACCTCTTGGAGATAGGCTAAATGCCTTTTGCATAAAGTGATCTACATGAGTCTTTGGGGGAGACAGCAGAGGATTATTATGGCTTGTGTCTAGATGTCCCCTAAAGTCTCATGCAATCACAGGTGGGACTTTTTGAAGATGGCTCAATCTAGGGTGTGTGATGCTAGGATTAAGGATGAAATGCTAGGATTAAGGGTGTGGGTGCTACCCACTCTAAGGGAAAGTGGCTCGGATATGACATAAGGAACAGGTTCCTTGCTTGTCACTTTTTCCTTGTTTCTTGTTAATGCTGCTGCTTCTGCTTATCTCTGCTTCTGCTTATTCCCCTCTGCCATGCCACCCTGCCTTAGAGTTGGCCAACTATGAACTGAAACCTCTACAAACTGTGAACCAAATAAACCTTTCCTCCTTTAGCTTTGGGTATCAGGCATTTTGTCTTAGCAAGGAGAAAAATAACTAAGACAGGAACCATGTGGGTTCCTGCCCTCAGTCCCGGCATCCATGTGGAGGAAGTCCACATGAAGCTGGCATGCCTTTGGTGTCACATGGCAAGCATACTGGTCCCCTGTTCTTTAGGGGTGGCACACTTTATTTCCCTCCACATCGCAACAGCCCATCCCCCACAATGCAGCATACCAGCAGGTTTGACTCAGAAACACTCTGCTGGCTTAAGTTAGATTCAAAAGAAATTTGTTTGCCAACCAGTGCAGTAGAATGTCTGTATGGTTTACAGACCATACTGATGGGAGTCTACAGGGATTTCTGCCCCCCTAGAGCAGCACAAATTCAAACATTGGCTGAGCTCTTAAGAAAGTTATAGCTACAGTATCCTGGGTGTTGACTGGGAGATTATTTGAGATTATTTTCCAAAGTAAGGCCACTGTTCAGGTTTCAGGTTATTTATCTAAGTGGACTGCAAGCCAATGAAGATTGTTAAACTTTCCAATGGCTAGGATTGTCAGTATTCACACTGACAGAATATACTGGGACTCCTGATTTCACCATTTTTCCTACAGAGGGGAGAATCTCCATCTCCCATCTGGGGTGCAGAAGACAGAAGATGCTGGGATATGTTGTTTACCTTATTATTCTATTTCCCCAGATCTGTGAATTTCACAAGGTCCCAGTGCCTTTCTTGGTGATTTTTGGGTGTTCTCTCACTGCCATTTACCTCAAAATGCAGGTGCCTGTTATTGTTTATGGATGATAAGCTGTGTGTTGGGCATGTTATGTGCTCATCTTTAATCTTTTATTCTTATAAAATAGCTTTTGGTTTATATACTTGATGTTTACGCCATGATACTATGGTATTACATATATATATATATATATATATATATATATATATATATTTTAGAAAAGCAGATTAACACATCTATCATCTCACATAGATATTATTTTGTGGAATGAGCAGCTAAAATCTACTCAAGTAAAATCTGTAACTATAATATAATTTTAGTAACCCTATGTTTTGCATGAAATCTCTAAACTTGTTTATCCTACACAGCTATGATTTTGTCTGCTTTGGCTATAATAACTCAAAAATGTATGTAATAATTCTTAATTTAATCATTTAAAAATAGTTTAAAGATGCACAGTAGTTCCCCATTATCTACAGGTTCATTTGTCATAGTTTCAGTTATGTGAGGTCAACTGCAGTTCAGAAATCTTGAATGAGATGGTCCAAAAGTAATTCATGTTTTAAACTTTATACTATTTTGAGTAGTGTGATGAAATCACACAATCTCCTACCTCATCCTGTCTGGTATGTGAATCATCCTTTTGTCTACTATATTCATACATTTCCCAGTTAGTAACTTAATAGCCATGTTTGTTATCATACTGAATGCCATGGTATTGTGCTTGTGTTAAAGTAACTCTTACATAGTAACCTGTTGCTGCATCACACAGTTATGTCATTCACCCCACTTTGTCTCATCACACAGGTATTGTATCATCTCACATCATTACAAGAAGGGAGTATGTAAATATATTTTGAGGGTCATGACATTGATATAATGTTTATGATAGCATATTGTTATAATTGCTATATTTTATTGTTATTGTTATTAATCTCTTATTTTGCCTAAATTTTAAATCAAAGTTTATCATATGTGTTTATGTATATAAAGGAAAAAACTAGCATATGTAGGATTTGGTGCTATCTGGAGGTCTTGAAATATATTCTCTATAAATAAGGAAGGACTATGGCATAAGTAACAATGGAGAAGATGAAATAATGCAAACTAATCAATCAATAAAAAGAGAACAAGAAAGGAAAGGAAATGTAACAGAAAGACAAGAAATATAGGAAGTAATGATATAGTAGAATTAAAATATATCAATAATAATAGTAAATATGAATGGACTGGACATATTTGTTAAATAACTAACATTAGAATGATTAAAAAAGAAAATTTGACTATACAATTTTAATGAGATGTTGAAAGTAAAAGGATGGAAGGAAATTATAATGCAAACACTAAAAGAAAACTGATGTAGCTACATTAATACCAAAATTGACATTTCTAGAAAAATATAACTCACCAATAATGGCACAAAAAGATGAATTTCTGCATTGAACTATAACTAGTAAAGAATTTTAACACATGATTTAAAGCTTTCCCACAAAGAAAATTTCAGGTGCAGATACCTTTAGTAATAAATTCTACCAAAATTTCAGGAAAAAATAATACCAATCTCACACAGTGTCAAGAAAGCAAAAGGAAAAAGACACACTGCCAACTCTTTATGAAGGTAGAACAACCTGGTAACTAAAATATTAAGAGGACAGTATGAGAAATGAAAATTTTAAGCCAATTTTACTCTAATATAAAAGCAAAATTTCAACAAAGTATTAGAAAACTGTATCCAGTAATATAATAAAGGGGTAGTATACACTGTTGTAGTTGTGTTTATACTAAAAATGCAATGTGAGTTTAAACTTCAATAGTGAATCAAAGTAACTAATCATATAATCATCTCAATAAATGCAAAAACTTCACAAAATTTAACATCCATTTATGAGATAAAAATTCAGCAAGCAATGAGTAAAATAGCTTGTGATAGAGTATATTTACAAAACAATTTATAAAATATCATCCATAATATGCAACATCCAAAACAATGCTAGGTATATAATTAAATGAGTAAATGTGGGCCATATTTAGGAAAAGGTATAATAGTCAATAAAGGCAGACTCAGATGATCCAGGTATTGGCATTTTCAGAAATGGAACTTAAAACTGTTACTGGAAATATGTTAGAGAATTTATGAGGGAGGAAATGAATGAAATGAATAAACAGATAAATACTCTTAGAAAACTAGAAACTGACAAAGACTACTGATAAGAACAATAACAAAAACTAATAAAATGGCTAATATTCTTAACCATGAAATATTTAATATTTTCCCTAAAATTAGAATAAAAACAAGGATATCCATGTTCATTGCTCCTATTTAGTATGGTACTTGAGTTCTTTACTAGTACAGTAAGGCAAAAAACAGAAAGGCAAGGCAAAAAATTTGGAAAGAAGAATATAAATCTTGATTTATAAATGATATCTCTTATATAAAAAGTTATAAGAAATTTCCAAAACAGTTACTGGAAGTGATAACTGACTTTACTGAGATCATAAGATTGAAGACCAGAACAGAAAACCCAATTGTATGTTTATACACTAGTAACAATTGCAAATTGAAGTTTTAAAATGCTGTTTATATTAGCATTGAAAACCTAATTACTTATGAATGAATTAATGAAAGATGTGTAAGACATCTATACTTGTCAGACTTCTTAATTTTTCCAATAAAATGGGTATTAAAAGATAGCTCACTGTGGCTTGATTAAATGTCCCTGTTCATTAATGCTGTTGAATATCTTTTCATAAATTCATTGACCATATATCTTAATCTGTTAACAGAATACCACAGACTATGTAAATTTTAAATGATAGAAATTTATTTAGCTCACAGTTCTAGATTTTCAGAAGTCAAAAATGGAAGGTCCCCATTTGGTGAAGTCTTTCTTGCTCCATTATAACATAGTGGGTTGCATCACCCAGTAAGAGAGCAAATGAGGAAAAAAAGGAAAAAAGGAGCTACATTTCCCTCCTTTATCACTAATACATTCCTACAGTGTATTAACTAACTCCATCCTGAAATGATGACCTCAATCCATTCATGACAGTAGTATCCCCATGACCCTATCACCTTTTAATACAGTGATATTTTAATATGAGTTTGGAAGGGGTCATTCAAACCATAGCACCATGCGTGTTTTCTTAGAAATTCATGCTGTTTGCTTTTCATATTGATTTATTTGACACCTTTAATACCCTGTCAGTTGTATGAATTTCAAATATCTACTTCCATTTTTAAATTGCTTGTATTGGTTTTTCAAAATTTGAATAGTGAAATAAGGAAAAGTTGGAGAGGACAAAATTTTACAAAATATGTATCCGTGGTATTGTATGTGCATATGACAGATGTGGAGATTTCAATTGTATGTTATCTGGAAGTTGGTCCTCCAAATTGTTGATAATATTTCTTTGAAGTATTGGCTATAATATTTCTTTGAAATATTGGTAATGGCTAATAATGAAGCAAAGAAGCTTTCATTTATTGAGGTTTTCATATTCTCTGTCTCTCTCTCCCTCTCTTTTTCATATTCTCTATTTATCCCTCTCTTTATCTTTTTTCTCCCTCTCTCTTTCCATTTCTCTTTCTCTTTCTGTTTAAGAAAATAAAAACAATAAAATACTTATTGAAAGAACATTATGTAGAGTCCTGCCAGTTTTCCCAGCTCCAGTTAAGCACTTTTTCCTTTGCACTCTTAGGGGGCTGGGCAAGCACCCAAGCACAGATCACCTATAAAGGAAAACCTATCAGAATCACCGTAGATTTCTCAACAAAAACAATGAAGTCAAGAAGAGCATGGAGTGAAATATTTCAGATCCTAAAGGAAAATGACTTCCAACCCAGACTGATGTACCCTGCAAAACTGTCCTTCAAAATGGATGGAGAAATAAGATACTTTCATGACAAAGAACAGCTGAAGAACTTCATGATGACCAAACCAACCCTGCAAAATACTCAAAGACATTCTACATACACATAGGAAAAAACCACTAACCAAGACAGACAATTGAATAGAATGGAAAGGTAAAGATACAACAGCATAAAGATAGCATGTCAACAATAAAACAATATATAGCAGTTATAGCAATTAATGTAAGTGGCCTCAATTCACCAATTAAAAGAAACAGACTAGCACAATGGATCAAGAAACAATGTCCAACCATATGCTGTCTACAAGAAACCCATCTAACCCAACAGAAATTCATAGACTGAAAGTTCAAGGATGGAAAAAATACTCCATGCAACAGGAACTCAAAAAAAGGAGGGGGTAGCTATTATGTTTGCACACCATGTGAACTTCAAACCAAGAATGGTCCAAAGAAATAGAGGTCACTACATACTAGTTAGGGGAAAACTTCAAAAGGAAGAGATAACCATCTTAAATATATATGCACCAAATTCCAGAGCACCCAGCTATACAAAGCAAATATTAACAAAAATGAAAAGTCAAATAAACAATAACACAATTATAACAGGAGACCTTAACATGCCATTAACACAAAGGGACAGATCAACTAGACAGAAAATCAGCAAAGAAATAACAGAACTGAATCACACCTGTGAACAAATGGACTTGATAGACATATACAGAGTATTCCATCCGACAACATCAGAATATACATTCTTCTCAGCAGTACATGGTACATTCTCTAAAATAGACCTTATACTAGCCCACAAAACATATTTAAGTAAATGTAAAAGAATGGAAATGATCCCATGCATGTTATTGGATCATAGTGCCATGAAACTAGAAATTAATGATAAAAGAAACTGCAAAAACACCACAAACACATGGCAATTGAATAATACACTCAAGCAATCAATGGGTTTCAGAGGAAATTAAGGAAGAAATTAAACAATATCTACAAGCAACCAAAAATACAAATACAACTTACTGGAATTTGTGGGATGCAATGAAAACAGTCCTCAGAGGAAAATTTATTGCACTGAGTTCCCACAGTGGGAAAACAGAACAAACACAAAGAAACAACCTGATACTACACCTCAAACATTTAGAAAAAGAAGAGCAAACCAAGCCCAAAGCCAAAAGAAGGGAGGAAAGCATAAAGATCAGAGCAGAAATTAATGCAATAGAGACTAAGAAAACAATACAAAGAATCAATGAATCAAAGAGTTGGTTCTTTGAAAGAATAAATAAAATTGATAAGCGCCTAGCCAACCTAATTAAGAAAGGAAAGAAAAGACTCAAATTCATGCAATACAAAATGAAAAAGGTGAAATCACTACCAACTCTGTGGAAATACAGAAGATCATCAACACCTATTTCAAAAACCTCTACTCTCATACGTTCGAAAACACAGAAGAAATGGACAGATTCCTAGAAACATGAACTACAAAAGCTGGATCAAGAAGATGTAAAACTGCGGAATAACTCAATTTCTATTGATGAAATTGGAAGTGTAATTATGTCCTTACCAACACAGAAGAGCCCAGGCCTAGATGGATTCACTGTGGAATTTTACAAGAGATACAAAGAAGACTTAATGCCAACATGCCTCAAACACTTCAATGAAATCAAAAGCAAAGCAATTCTCCCTAAGTCATTCCTGGAAGCAAATATTACTCTAGAACCAAAACCTGAGAAAGACCGAACTAAAAAAAGAGAACTACAGGCCAATCTCCCTATTGAACACAGATGCAAAAATTCTAAATAAAATATTGGAAAACAGAATGCAGCAAAACATCAAGAAGATTATACATCATGACCAAGTGGGGTTCATCCCAGGCATGCAGGGATGGTTTAACATATGCAAAACAATAAATTTAATGTACCACATCAACAGAGCTGAAAACAAAAAACACATGGTCATCTGAATAGATGCACAAAAAGCTTTCAGTAAAGTCCAACACCCATTAATAATAACCTTACAGAGAAATGGAAAAGATGGTCATAAACTCAATATGACTAAGGGTATCTTTGACAAACAAACAGGCAGCATCATATTAAATGGCCAAAAACTGAAAGCCTTTACCTTAAAATCAAGCACAACAAAAGGATGTCCCTTATCACCACTCCTATTCAACATAGTACTGGAAATACTAGCCAGAGCAATTAGACAAGAGAGAGAAATAAAAGGAGTAAAAATAGGAAAAGAGGAAGTTAAATTATCATTATTTGCAGACGACTTGATACTTTACATAGAAGAGCCCCAAAACACGATTGAAAGACTCCTAGATATAATAAATGAGTACAGTAGCATAGCTGGGTACAAAGTCAATACTTAAAAATCAACATCAGTCCTATACACTAACAACAAAATCACCAAGAGAGAAATAAGAGAAGCCACACCCTTCACACTAGCATCCAAAAATATGAAATACTTAGAAATTAATCTAACAAAAGAAGTAAAAGAGCTATATATGAAAAATTATAATACCCTGAAAAAGAAATCAAAGAGGACCTCAGAAAATGGAAAGACATCCCTTGTTCATGGATAGGAAGAATAAATATTGTGAAAATGGCCGTTCTCCCAAAGGTTTTATACAGATTTGATGCAGTCCCAATGAAAATACCAGCATACCTCATAGATCTAGACAAATCACTCCTAAAATTCATCTGGAACCAGAGGAGCCCTAGAATAGCAAGGCAATTCTAAGCAGCAAAGCCAAGGCAGGAGGCATCACAATCCCTGACTTGAAGTTATACTACAAAGCTAATGTAATAAAATCAACATGGTACTGCAATAAAACCAGATCTGAAACAATGGATTACACTAGAAGATACAACCAAAACTACAAACACACTCAACAACCTTACCTTTGATAAAGGAGCCAAACATGTTCACTGGAAGAACAATAGTCTCTTTAATAAATGGTACTGGAAAAACTGGCTATCCATATGCCAAAAACTAAAACTAGACCCATGCCTATCACCATATACTAAACTAAAATCTATATGGATCAAAGATCTAAATATTAAAACAGAGACACTAAATCTGTTGGAAGACAAAGTAGGTGAAAATCTTGAAGACATAGGGGTAGGTAGAGAATTCATGAAGAAGAACCAAACTGCATGGGAAATACTTCCCAGAATCAATAACTGGGATCACATCTTATTAAAGAGTTTCTGCATGTGAAAAGAAAGGTTCAGTATAGTTAAAAGAAAACCTACAAACTGGGAAAAAATTTTAGTGAGCTGTCCCTCAGACAAAGGACTTCTGTCTAGAACTTATAAAGAATTTTAAAAAATCAGGCTCCCGATATTCAAAGACCCAATGCAAAAATGGACATCTGAGATGAACACACAGCTCTCAGATGAAGAAATATGAATGCCAAATAAATACATGAAAAAAATGTTCATCATCATTAGTCATTAGAGAAATGCAAATTAAAACCACACTGAGATTCCATCTCACTCCAGAAAGAATGGCCAGGATCAACAAAACTACCAACAACAAATGCTGGAGAGGCTGTGGGGAAAATGAACTCCTCTGCACTGTTGGTGGGAGTGTAGACTGGTGCAACCACTGTGGAGGTCAGTCTGAAGATTCCTCAAAAAGCTGGGATTGGAAGTCCCATTTGACTCAACTATTCCATTCCTTACCATATTCCCAGAAGAACTGAAAACATCATGCCACAGTGATATATGTGCACCCATGTTTATAGCAGCACAATTTCTAATAGCCAGAACTTGGAAACAATGTAAGTGCCCATCAATGGAGGAATGGATAAAAAAATTGTGGTACTTCTATACAATGGAGTACTACTCTGCTATAATGATCACATTGAGATGTTTATAAATAAATGGGTGCAACTTGAGACCATACTCATAAGTGAAATTAATCACACTCACACGTATAAATACTGTATAGTCTCCCTAGTGTAAGAAATGGTAAGAGTACATAAGATTCTATGGTA
The DNA here is from genome assembly GCA_004027455.1 of Hydrochoerus hydrochaeris. Taxonomy (NCBI): domain Eukaryota; kingdom Metazoa; phylum Chordata; class Mammalia; order Rodentia; family Hydrochaeridae; genus Hydrochoerus; species Hydrochoerus hydrochaeris. The sequence continues at coordinate 26,840 of PVLA01008405.1, read as the reverse complement.
ACCATGACTCCCCATTATATTGCTTTGAAGCCTTTTAATGTTTTCATTCATTGGTTGGAAAGGTTTTATTCTGTTTTGTTTAACCTTATTATGTGTGATTGTATGAACAGCTACTTTGAAGAAAACAAGACATTATGGCAGTCATTGTGGATTCAATAGCATATTGCTTTGAAGTCCTACCATGCTTTTGTTCTTCTATTTCCATTGGTTCTATCATGTTGTGTCTTATTGGATTTTAATATTTATGATAGTATAAACAAATATTTTATGGAAAATGAGATATTATAGTAGCCATTGTTCACTTTCTGTTATTTGGTTCAGAAGGCCTTCTAATCATTTAAATCTCTTGAATGCTTTTATTCTAATTTGTTATGTTTGATATTATTGTGTGTGAAGCTATGCTCAACTATTTCAAAGAAAGAGATCTTATGGTAGCTACGGTTGATAGTTGTCTTGTTGTGAAGTGCTGTGTTAGTTGCATTATTGTGTTCTGATCTGCTTTATTCTGTCCTCTTTTGTTTTATTCTCTGTAAAATAAAATTTAATTAAATCCAGCACACTTAAATATACATGCAAGTATATGTTTTATAGCACTTCCTATTTCCTCTTTTTTACAATAGCAATTACATATTTTTATTTTATTTAAAGAGAAAGAAAAAAATAGAAAGAAAAATAGAAAAAATGGTAGAAACAATACAGAATTCTAAATGAAAACAAAGAGAAAAAAACACTAAGGAATCACTAGTTGATAAATTACATATTGTCATCTTGGATATAGTTGTTCAAGTTACAAGATTAAAGAATATATAGTAGACATTCAAACAGTGAGACTGCAAAAAGTTCTACTCAAAGATCCAACAAAGATTCAGCAATATGTTCATCACTTTTACTCATTGAAACTTACATGCAGTTATGTCCCTTAGAGCACTTTTTTCCCTCTTTTTTACAATAGCATTTGCACATTTTGGGTTTTATTACTCTTATACTTCTTATTGCTTTTTACACTAGAGACACAATAAATATGATTCTTATTTATTTATTTATTTATTTGCGGTACCGGGGATTGAACTCATGACCTAGCACTTGCCAGGCAGGTGCTTATGCCACTGAGCTAAAGCCCTGGCCCTTATGATTCTTATTTATTTCACTAATGAGGATAGTCTAAAGTTGCCTCCATTTACCTATGAAGGCCTCAAAATCATCCTTTTTTATAGCTGAGTAATACTCCGTTGTATAAAAGTACTACATGTTTTTCATCCACTCTGCAGTTGATAGGCATCTTGGTTGTTTCCAAGACTCAGCTACTACAAATTATGCTGTTATGAACATGGGTGCACATATATCAGTGTGATATGAACTTTTCAGTTCTTTGGGGAAAATACCCAGGAGAGGGATAGCTGGATTGAATGGGGCTTCCAATCCTAGTCTTATGAGAGTTCTCCATATGGATTTCCATAGTGGTTGCACCAGTCTACATTCCCACCAACAGTGGAGCAGTGTTCCTTTTTCTCCACATCCTTGCCAACATTGTCTATCAGTTGATTTCATGATGACAGCTATTCTTTCCAGAGTGAGATGAAACCTCAATGTTGTTTTAATTTGCATTTCTCAAATGACCAGTGAGGGTGAACATTTTTTCATGTATTTATTTGCCATTTTTATATCTTCATCTGAGAACTGTGTGTTCATCTCATATGCCCATTTTTGGAGAGAGTCTTTGAATTTGGGTGGCTTGATGTTTTTCAATTCTTTATATGCTCTGGATATAAGTCCTTTGTCTGAGGGGTTTCTGGCTACAATTCTTTCACACTCTGTGGGTTTGCTTTTCACTATGTGGGTGATTTCTTTTGAAGTGCAAAAACTTTTCAATAATATGAGATCCCAGTTGTTGATTCTTTAAAGTGTTTCCTGTGCAGTTTGAGTTTTGTTCATGAATTCTCTGCCTACCCTTATGCCTCCAAGACTTCTGCCTACCCTGTCTTCCAGTAGATTTAGTGTTTCTGTTTTAATATTTAGGTCTTTGATCCATTTAGACTTTAGTTTTGTGCGTGATGATAGGCATGGATATAGTTTCAGTTTTCAGCATGTGGAGAGGCAATTTTTCCAACACCATTTATTAAATAGTCTATCCTTCCAGCAGACAAATTTAGCTCCTTTGTCAAATATCAGGTGGCTGAGTGTTTTTGTAGTTGTGCTTGCATCTTCTAATCTGTTCCATTAATCCTCATGTCTATTTCTTTGCCAGTATCATGCTGATTTTATCACTGCACTGGCTAATGTTTCCCGATCTATTTTGAAAAGCAGTGGTGATAGTGGACATCCTTGTCTTGCTCCTGAATTTAAAGTGAAAGCTTTCAGTTTTTGTCCATTTAGTATAATATTACCTGTTGGTTTATCATAGATGGTCTTTATAAGGTTGAGGTAGATACTGTGTATTCCGAGTTTCTGAAGGGTTTTTATCATGAACATGATTTAGACTTTATCAAAAGCTTTTTCTGTATCTATTGAGACAACCATGTGGTTTTTGTTTTTGGCTCTGTTGATGTGGTGGATTACATTTATTGATTTGTGCATGTTGCACCATCCCTGCATTCCTGGAATGAACCCTACTTGGTCATGATGTATAATCTTGATGATTTTCTGCATCATATTTGCCAGAATTTTATTGAGAATCTTTGCATCAATGTTCATTAGTGAGATTGGCCTATAGTTCTCTTTTTTGATTACATCTATCTCTGGTTTTGGTATCAGAGGAATACTTGCCTCCAGGAATGATTTAGGGAGGATTGCTTTCTTCTCAATTTCATTAAAGAGTTCAAGGAGTATTGGCATCAAATCTTCTCTAAATTTCTTGTAGAATTCAGCCGTGAATCCTTCAGGACCTGGGCTTTTCTTTTTTGGTAAGTTTTTAATGACATTTTCAATTTCAATAGCTGATATTGGGTTTTTCAAAATTGCTGTATCTTCTTGGTTGAGCTTTGGTAGTTCATATGTTTCTAGAAATCTGTCCATTTCCTCTGTGTTTTCCACTCTACATGAGTAGAGATTTTCAAATTAGGTATTCATGATCTTTTGATTTTCCATGGGATCTGTAGTAATTTCCCCCTTTTCAGTTCTTATTGCATGAATTTGGGTTTTTTCTTTCTTTTTCTTTATAAGATTAGCTTGGGGTTTGTCAATTTTGTTTATTCTCTCAAAAAATCAGCTTTTTGATTCAGAATTCTTTGTATTGTTTTTTTAGTTTCAATTGCAATGATTTCTGCTCTAGTATTTAGAATTTCCTCTCTTCTATGAGCTTTGGGTTTAGCTTGCTCTTTTTCTAGATGCTTGAGAGGAAGCATTAGGTTGTTTATTTTTGCTCATTCTGTTTTCTTGATATGATGATTTATTGCTATATATTTCCCTCTTAAGACCACTTTCATTTCATCCCACAGATTACAGTATGTTGTTTCTGTATTTTCATTGAATTGTAGGTATTGCTTTATTTCTTCTTTAATTTCATCTGTAGCCCACTGGTTGTTCAAAAGGTTGTTATTTAATTTCCATGTATTCATGCAGGTTTTGCAATTTCTTTTGCCATTAATTTCCAATTTCAGTGCACTATGTTCAGATATTATACATGGGATGATTTCAATACTTTTGCATTTACTTAATATTTTATGGGATAATATATGAGACTGTCCCATGTGCAGCTCAGAAGAATGTGTATTCTGATGTGGTTGGGTGGAGCATTCTGTATACATCTGCTAAGTCCAATTGGTCATAGGTATGATTCAGTTCTGTTATTTCTTTGCTGATCTTTTTGTCTAGTTGATTTATCTCTTCATGACAATGGGTTCATAAGATCCCCTGTTATAGTTGTGTTGTTTTGTTGTTTTCTTGTCCCTTAGTATCTGTCCTATATAGTTGGGTGCTACTATATTTGGTGCATATATATTTATAATTATTAGTTCTTCCTCTTGAATTTTTCCACTAACAAGTATGTAATGACCTTCTTTATCTTTGTTAATCATTTTAGGCTTGATGTTCATGTTGTTTGCAAATAGTATAGTTACCCCTGCTTTTTTTCTGTGTTCCTGTTGCATGAGTATTTTTTTCCATCCTTTTACTTTTAATCTGAGTTTCCTTTTGGGTCAGATGTGTTTCTTCTATACAGCATATTGTGGAATCATATTTTTTGATCCATTCTGTCAATTGATTTCTTTTTATAGATGAATTGAGGCCATTTACTTTTATGGATATCACCAATATGTACTGGCTTGACTTTGCCATGATATGTTCCAGTTGTTTGCTTTCTCCTTTTCCCCTTAATTGCTTGTCCTATGTGGTGGTTTCTTTCTAGTGTTATTCTGGGGATAGTGGTCATTTTTATATCTGTCTAGTATGTTTTTCAGTACTCTTTCTAGGGTTGGTTTGATGGATGTGAATTTCTTCAGTTGTTCTTTGTCATGGAAGTATCTTGTTGAAAGTTTTGCTGGGTACATCAGTCTGGGTTGAAAGTTGTTTTCTTTCAGGGCTTGAAATAGCCCACTCCAAGCTCTTCTTGACTTGAAGGTTTGTACTGAAAAGTCTGCTGTGAATCTAATGAGCTTTCCTTGATAGTTGAGTTGTGTCTTTTCTCTGACAGCTTTTAGTATTCTGTTTTTATGCTGTATGTCTGAGATCTTAATTATTATGTGTCTGGGTGTGGATTTATGTTGATTGTGACTGCTTGGCATTCTATATGCCTCACATCTGCATATTAGCTTTTTTCCCCATGTTTGGGAAATTTTCTTCTATTACTTCTCTGAGTATTTTGGCTATGCCATTTGCATTGGCTCCTGTCTCTTCACTGATGTCTATTAATCTTATATTTTTTCTATTGGCATCATCTTGAAGCTATTAGATTGTCACTTCTTGCTGCTTTGTTATTTTGTTCTATCCTTTCATGATCACTAATTGTGATCCTGTCCTCAAGATCTGAAATTCTATACTCAGCTTCATTTAAACAGTTTTGCATTATTTGAATAGAATTTTTTGTTTCTTGGATGTCTCTGTGTTTGTTTCATGAATTCTGCTTGTTTTCTATATTGTTCATTCAAGGTTTTAATCAATTTCCCATGCTCCTGTACTTTTTTTCTCTATTTCTTCTTTAGCTGCATTCAACAACTCTTTCACTAAGTTTGTTATTTCTGTCTTTACATGGGAGAGTACTTCTAATTTGTTTTCCTCTATAGCCTCATGGAGTTGTATTTTTATTTCACTCAATATCTTTTCAGAGTTTTTTGGTGTGTTACTTTTGGGGTCTTCTATTTCAAAGTCTCCTGTAGTAGCTCCTGGTGGACTAGATGTTTGAGACTGCATTTTTCTTTTTCATTTTGCCATTTTCACTCTGTCTGATGTTTTCTGTGTGTAGGAGGAGGTCACCCACACTCTTTCTGACTCACCAATGTCTTGCAGTTAGTTGGAGGGGACTTCACTACTGGCCTTGTTTGGCCACTGTGTACTTCTATTTTAGGGGCATACTCACCACACTGACACAGTTAATCCACTGTAGTCGAAGTATTGCTGCCTGGGAGTGAAGTTCCAAGTTTTTCCCATGTGCTGGGATTCCGCCAGAGCAGGCAGTTAGGGCCCGAGGCTGGAATCTGGGTCCTGCTCACTGCTTGGCATTTTCTGGGCATCTCTATTTTTCTTTCACACCTTCTCAAATCTCTTCTTCCTCCCCCCTTTTCTTTGTGTATAAATATTATCATTAAAAGCTATTTTTCCATTTTTCTCTTAGTGTGTTTGTGGAGGCCAAATGTGTATGAGTAATTGAGTATAACAGTCTTTATTGCTTTTGCTTCTATATTGTCTTGCCTTGTTTTTTATATTCTCCCATACTAAAGGTTGTTTCTTGTGTCTTCCAGCTGTGTTTATTCTGGATTATTAATTGAATTCAACTTCTCTGTATCTTCTCTGATTTTCCACTTAGATGCCCTTCCCTACACATCATTCTTTCCTTTCCTTCACATACCCTCTCAAACATACTCTCACTCCATCCTTCTTTCCTGACATAAGGAAATATTATTAACACTTATATGTTTTCTTTCTTCTTTTCCCTTTTTAAAATTTTCTCTTTGTTTTCTTTTTATTACTGGGCTATCATACATTATTGCTATTCTTTTTCTCCCCAAATTAGTGAAATAATAGATAACTTTCAAAACAAGTTTAAAATTATATGTTGATATAGTTGATATAAATGCAAAGTTGGTTCTTTGACTGTCAATATTGCTGGTAGTTGTTCCCTCCTTATTATGCAGTGCTATGGATTGAATCTAGTACTTTGAATATGTTGGGTGAATGCTCTCATGTTAAATGAAACCCAAACCCAATAGCTCATAAGGACAAATCCTCTCACTAAGGGGAAATCCACAAAGTTGGTACAGCTTTCCATCCTAAATGACCTACAAACTTCAACACTAAAACATAAGAATCATGAGAAAGTAAGGGAACTAGATGCCACCAAAAATTCCTAACTCCAAAAAGCTGATGCCCCAGATACTGAAGTGAATGAAATTCAAGGCAAATAATTTTAAGAACTGATAATATAATGACCAATGAGATAAAAGAAGAGACAAATAAACACCTGAAGGATTAACCAAGACAGTGCAAGGTCTAAAAGACACGTCAGTAAAGAGATAAGTGGGGCTAAAGAGAACCAAGAAGAAATCCTAGAAATCAAGGTCTCTGTAAGTGAAATAAAAAAACTCAATGGATTTTCTACAATGGAGTACTACTCAGCTATAAAGAAGGATCATATTGAAGCTTTTATAGGTAAATGGATGCGACATGAGACCATACTCATAAGTGAAATAAATCAAATGCAGATGTGTAAATGCTGTATTGTCTCCCTAGTGTAAGAAACTGAAAGAGTAAATAAGATACAAAATTTTAAAAAAGTATTTTAAAAGGGTAAGAAACTGCTTAAAGGGAAAAAAGATCTCAGAAAAAAGGAGAAAAGAAGGAAAGGAAAAGAAAAAAGATATAATTTTGCATATATACACTTAAGATAGCTAAGATGATTGTACTGCTAATTCTATTATTTCTTGGAACAAAACAGCTAACATTTATAGGATTTGATTAATTTTACATGTTCATATCTGTTAATCTGAGTAACTGTTTGGAAGATAACTATATAAAATAGCAACCTTAGTTATGCTCCTACCACCTTGTTTTGAAAGCCTATATTATTGTTTGGGGCTCTTCATTATTGTTAGTTTTTTGTCTCTTTTGTTTCTTGTGTTTTATTTTGTCTTTCCCTCTAATACAGTCAGTATAGATGTACATGTATAGGCTTATACATGTCTAGATCTTCTAAAGAGTTTACAAAATTTGATTTTATTATGTGTGATGGTATCAACAGCTACTTAGAAGAAAACAAGACATGATGGCATCCATTACTGATTTCTTATCATCTTGTTTTGAAGTCCTATAATGCTTTTATTCTTTGTTTGGATTGATTTTAGTCTGTTGTGTATTATTAAATTTCAATATACATGAAGGTATAGACAGCTATTTTGAAGAGAACAAGAGACATTATGGTAGACAGTGTTGGTTTTTCTATTGTCTGGTTTTGAAGGCCTGTAATGCTTTCATTCTTTTGTTTTGATTGGTTTTACACTATTTTGTTTTGTTTGAATTCATTCTTTGTGAAGATATGGACAACATTTTGAAGAAAACAAGAGACACTATCATAGCCACTGTTGATTTCCTATTGTCTTGTTTTGAAATCCTGTGTTACTTGCATTGTTTTGTTCTGATCTGCTTTGTTGTTTTGTTTTAAATGAATATAAATAAGTAATAAATGAATATAAATAAGTAATAAAAAACTCAATAGAAAGCCTCAGCAGTATGCAAGATGAAAGGATGTGAAGATAATGTGGCCATACTAGAAATCAATCAGTAACAATAAATAAAAAAGAAACAATGTGAAGATTATACTGTGATTCTTAGACAACCATTAAAGAACAAACAAACCTGGAGGAGAGTATAAACATTCAAACAAATGGCATAGAAAATCTATTGCCTGAAATTTTTATCAAAAGTTTTCCAAATCTAGAAAATGAAATTGATACTCAGAGAGAGGAGGCATTTAAAATCACAAACACATATGACAAGAAAAGAACCTCCCATGACACATTGTAGCCAAAACTCAGAACAAAGAAGGAATATAAAAAGCTATTGGAGAGTAGCTACAGATCATTTATGAGGTCAGACCCATCAGAATAACAGTACATTTCTCAACAAAAACTTTAAAGTGTTGGAGGGCCTAAAATAGTTGCCAACCCAGATTATTATATCCTGAAAAGCTGGCTTTCAAAATCAAAGGACAAATAAAGACCTTCAGTGATAAGAATAAAATAAACTCATGACTTAATGACAGCATTGCAGAAAATAGTTAAGTAAACCCTAGCCAGAAATGATGTGGGCAACAACACCTGTAAGGCTACAGGCAAGACTACACCTTACTAGAAGAGTAATTAAATAGATGTGAAATAGAAATGAATCAAAAATTGGAAAATCAACATAATGACAGCTATTAATAGATACTTTACAACAATAACACTAAATGTGAGTGTTCTTAGCTCTCCACATAATAGACACAGAATGGCAGTTTGGATCAAAAACCAAGAACCATTTATGTGCTGCCTGCAAGAAAGATATCTCACCCACAAGGACATACAGAGTAAAAGTAAAAAAGTAGAAAACTCATACTCCAAACAACTGAAACCGAGTGGCAAGCAGGAATAACTATATGTACTTATAGCCAACAAAGTTACCTTCAAATTAAAGCTGATTAGAAGAGATTACATTAATCTCATGCATCATATCAGATCACAATGGAATGAAATTAGAAGTTGACAGCAAAAGAAATCACAAAAACTACAGAAGCACATGGAGATTGAAAAATATACTCTTACAGATCAGTGGATGATAGAAGATATCAGGGAGAACTTTTTAAAATATCTAGATCCAAATAATGGAAACACATCATATCAAAATCTGTGGGACATGATAAAATCAATTCTATGGGGAATTTTATAGCTGTGAGTGCCTACATTTGAAAAGTACAGCCATCTCACATAAATAACTGAATGATACATTTCAAGGTCCTAGAAAAACAAGAACAATACAATTCCAAAAACATCATAAGGAAAGAGATAATAAAGATCATAGCTGAAATTATTACAATTGACAATTATAAAGCACTACAAAAGAGCAATAAATCAAAAAGTTTGTTCTTTGAAAGGATAAACAGGATTGATAAATCCTTAGCCAACTTACAAAAACAGAGAAGATCTAAATTAAAATTAAAGATGTAAAAGACAAAATCACAGCAGATACCATTGAGATCAAGAGGATGATTAGAAATTGAGAATTTGTACTTCAATAAATTAGAGAATATATAAGAAATGTATACATTCCTAAACATATCGCCTACCAAAATTTAACTTAGAAGACGGTAAAAATGTTAACATATGAATAGCAAGCAATGTAATTGAATCTTAGCAACTAAAAAATGTCGACAAGCCAGTAGATTTACCACTTAATTTTGCCAGAACTTTAGAGAAGAACTAAAATCAATGTTCCTCTAATTTTTCTATCTAATAAAAAGGAAAGGGATTCTTCCATATACATTCTATAAAGCTAGCATTGTCCTAATACAAAAGCAAATAGGAACTTGACAAGAAGAAACAAAACTACACACCTATATTGTTGGCGAACCTAGATACAAAAGTCCTCAATAAGGTTTGCAAACAGAATTCAAAAGCTTATTGAAAAGGACATACATGATGACCATGTTGCTTTGATCAACCAAACCAACTGTAAGTAGAAAATATGGTACACCATATGTAAATCTATACCTCACATAAATAGACTTAAGAATAAAAATCACATGATCATCTCAATAGAAGGAGAAAAGACCTTCAACAAAATCCAACATAGCTGTATTACAAAACCACTGGTGAAGATACATATGAAAGAATCCTTCCTCAAAATGATAAAAGCCACATATAAGAAATCCGCAACTTTGTGCTGAATAGGGAAAAACTAAAAGCACCTCCTCTAAAATCAGAAACAAGAGTAACCATTTGCACAACTCTTGTTCAACATAGTGCTAAAAACTTTCTTGATAGCTGGAGCAATCAAGCAAGAGAAATAAAAGGACTATGAATAGGAAAGGAAGAAATCAAATTATTCCTTTTTGTAGAGGATATGATTCTTTACATCAAAGACCCAAAAATCTCCACAAGGATCCTCTTAGTTTGGATAAACAAGTTCAACAAAGTGGCAACATAAAAAAACCAACCCCCACACACACACACGCACACCAACATAAAAATGAATTTCACTCCTTTACATCAATAATGAACCCACTGAGAAGGAAATCTGGAAAGTAGTTCCATTAACAATAGCTTCAAAAAGACATTAAATATGTAGAAATCAAACTAATCAAGTAAGTCAAAGAGTTCTATAATGAAAATTATGCAACTCTGATGAAAGAAATTGAAGACAACTTTAGAAAATGGATAGGCATCCCTTGTTCTTGGGTCAGAACACTGTAAAATTTTCAATATCAAAAAAAGCAGTCTATATGGAATCCTTATTAAAATACCAACAACATTCTTCATGTAACTTGAAAAAAATCCTAAAATTCATACTGAGTCCAGAAAGATCTATAATAGGAAAAGCAAGCCTGAGCAAAAAGAGCAAATCTGGAAGTATCAAAATACCAGATTTCAAGCTATACTACAAAGCTATAGTAGCAAAAACAACATGGTACTAAAACAAACAAAAACAGTCAAATGTATAGAACAATGGAATAGGACCAAAGACACAGAAAACACCCTTGCACTTATAACCATCCAATTGTTCAAAAGAGGCCAAAAACATATTGGCAAAAAGGTGGTCTCGTTAGCAAATGGTGCTAAGAAAACTGGATATTTACATGCCTAAGTATAAAACTATATCCATATTGCTCACACTGTATCAAAATCAAATCAAAATGGATCAGAATTAGATATAAAAACAGAAACTTAGCTGCTAGAAGAAAACGTAAGAGAAACACTTGAAGTCATAGGTACAGGGAAAATCTCCATGAACAGAATTTAATAGCACAGCAAATAAAATCAACTAACAAATGAGGTTATATCAAATTAGAAAGCTCATGTATAGCAAAGAAAACAATCAACAGAGGGAAGAGACAACTTGCAGAATGGAAAAATATTTGCCATCTACTGTTCTAATAGAGGACTAATATTTAGAAAGTACATAGAACTCAAAAAAATTAACCCCCATCAAATGACAAGTAAGCTGAATAGATGTTTCTCAAAAGAAGTACAAATAGCCAGTAAGTACATGAAAAAAGTTAATCCTTTTTAACCATTAGGAAAATGCAAATAAAAAAAGAAAAGAAAAACAAAATATCACTGAGGTTCCATCCTAACCTAGGCAGAATAACTATCATCAAGAAAACACACATGGGCATGAGCTGAAGGCCTCCACAGCAAACTCTACCTAGCTGTGCCACATCAGGCCCATGCTTGGAAACTGGTAGGGCCCCATCCAGTATCTCCAAACAGTCCAGGGCCTTTGGTTTATCACTCAGGTCCTGTTTAGGCCACACGTAGCAAACCCCAAGTAGCAGGGAAGCCATTGTGTGCTGAGTGACACAAGCTGAAGGCTACTACAGGGACCTCTACCTAGCTGTGAAGCTGTAGGACCATGCTCAGAACCTGATAGTGCCCCACTTAGCATCCCCAAACAGTCCAGGACCTTTGTTTTGTCACTCGAGTCCTGGTTTGGCCCCCCACCCAATGACCCCAAGTAGATGGGTAATTTCAGTGGGCTGCATGGTTCAAGCTGAAGGCCTGCATGGCAAACTCTACCTAGCCATGCAGACTTACTTTGTTGCACAGAACCTGGTAAGGCCCCACCCAAAGACCCCTAGAAGGTGGGAAGCTTTGATGTGTAACATGGCATGAGCTGAAGGCCTGCCCAGTGTACTCCATCTACTGTTCAGCCTTAGTATGCCACTCAGAATGTGGTAGGGCCCTGGCCAGTTACCTCAAGCAGCTGGGAAGCTTCAATGAGACACGTGGGGAGTGCTGAAGTTCCACCCCGCATACTCCCCCTATATGGGGAGCCTTTGAGTGCTATTAGGGATTCAATAAGGCCTGCCTAACATCCCTCACTCAAATGGGGAACCTCCCTGCCATCCTCAATCCAAGAAACAACTGAGACTTTGCATTCAACTGCCCCATGTGAATACAGGAAAATGACAAAACAAAAGAGCAAAATGCAATTTCAAACCACCAGCCTATATCAAACAAGCTTAGGAGACATGAACATAGAAGAAAAATGTAAGCTATATACCTGAAACTTCTCAAATGATAGCAACTGAAGTAAACAAACAAGTCTATGAATCTATAAAGGAACTCAGATCAGAAATAATCTCCCAGGTAAAATAAGAAATGATACATGTAATAAAAGAAGTGCTAAACACATCTAAAGAAGATGTAGTTAAAAAAATAGAGGAACATGGCAAAACAACTGAAACTCTGAATGAACAATATAAGAAACAATTCAAATGCATGAAACAGATTGAAAGAGATATTCAGGAAATCAAAAATTACATTTAAAGCTGGCAAAACCACCTGAATGAATGGGAAGATAGACTTTCAGACCACGAAGACAAGATTGCAGCTAGTGAACAGGAAAAAAAAGATCTTTTAAAAATAACAAAGAATCAGGAAATAATTCAACATGATGCAAAAAAAAACAATATAAGATTAGTAGAAGTAAATGAAGCAGAAACTGACAACAAAAATGATATAAAAAGACCATTTACAGAAGTAATAGCTGAAAATTTTCCAAACATGGGAATGGAAAATGGCATTCAGATAAGTGAAGCATGTAGAACAATCAGCCATATCCAAAATAAATCTACACCCAGACGTTTAATAATCAACTTCCCAGAAATTCAACATAAGAACAGAATATTAAAAGCCCCTAGAGAAAAGAGATAAATCACTTATAAAGGAAAGCCTATCAAAATTGTAGCAGACTTCTCAACACAATGAAGTCAAGAAGACCATGGAGTGAAGTATTTGAAATTATAAGGGAAAACAACTTCCAACCCAGATTTGATGTATCCTGAAAAACTATCCTTCAAAATCAATGAAGAAATAAAATACTTCCATAAGAGAGAACAGCTGAAGAACTTCATGACCACCAAGCCAACCCTGCAAAGAATATTGAAAGATGTTCTAAATACACATAAAAATAACTATGGCTTCAAGGACATGAACAGAAAAAAAAACACTAAGCAAGACAAACAATTAAATAGTGGAAAAGGTAAAGAAACAACAGTAGAAAAATAACATGACAAAAATAAGCCAATATATATATCAGTCATAACCATTAATGTAAATGGCCTCAATTCCCCAATTAAAAATAACAGACTGGAAGAATGGATCAAGAAACAACATCCAACCATATGTTGTATATAAGAAACCCATGTAACCCAAAAGGAAATTCATAAACTGAAACTCAAAGGATGGGAAACAATACTTCATGCAACAAGAACCCCCCCCAAAAAAAGCAGGGGTAGCTATTCTGTTTGCAGACAGTCTGAACTTCAAACCAAGAATGATCAAAAGAGATGAAGAGAGATTGCAAGATGGCCAACTGAGTGGCGGCATGATAAGAGAGCCTCTCTGAGGAAAAAAAAATAAAGACAACTCAGACACTGGAATCTGGCAACATGGAGAAAGCCAGACAAAAGGAGATGAATTCTCACGACCCAGGAAGAAACTGAGGAAAAAGAAAAAGAAAAAATAAAGAAGAAAAAGAAGCATGGACAGAGGGTGGAGCTGGGCAAGCCCCAATTGCTGTACTGGCACATCTTAAAGTCAGGTGACTCACAATCAAACTGAGATTGCAGCCCTGCTGAGAGCAGGGGTTGGTGAGCTCCAGACCCTCGGTTGGAGGACGTGCTGAGACAGGGAGTGGAAACAGCCAGTCGAGCTGCACGAACTTTGGTGAGAGATGGAACTACATTCCCCAAACCAGGAGGACTGGCTGGGTGACATTTTGGAGTTGGGAAGAGCTGGCTTTAATCAAAACCCAAGGCAGCATCTGCTTATGACTTCTAGTCCAAAGCAGATTGGTGGGATCTGCTCTGGCAGGGCCACACCCCTGGTTGAAACCCAATAGCCAGGGGCAAGGCTTTTTTGGGCCAGTGCATCCCCAGGGAACACACAAACTTGTTGAAGCATAAACTGGTTGACTGGCATAGGGGGAGGAGCCAGCTCTCAGCGTGCAACTTGCAGATCTGCAGCAGACTGGGGGGCGGTACTTCCCTAGCAAGTGTGCTGCAGAACAACTGTAAGCAATACAAAAGGCCCAGAGACCTCCACCACCCACCTGTCTGAAGGGGGCCGAAAACATGACAAGACAGAGAAAGAGCAAAAGGTCCCCAACTGTGGAACCAGGGAAAGTGAGTCCAACAGAGGTAAATGCAGAGGAGGTTGAGAGCAGCAAACCTGTAATGTCAGAGACAACCTCATCGGAAATAAAGAAATACATTTGTGACCTCATCGTCAAATTTAAATCTGAAATTGTAACTCAGGTGAAGCAAGATATAAGAAGATTAATAAAAGAAGTCCTGGGTAATCCTCAAGTAGACACAAATGAAAGAATAGAGGAACCCAGAGAAGGGAGAGAAGCCTTTGATGAAGAATATAAACAAAATCTAGAATATATGAAACAGACCCAAAGAGAATATCAGGAAATTAAAAACTCCATTGAAACCTGGCAAAACCTTTTAATAGAAACTAAAGACAAACTTTCAAAACTTGAAGATAGATTTGCAAAGTATGATCATGAAAGAAAGGATCTCTTAAAAATAACAAGGAACCAGGAAGCAATTATACAAAGGCTAGAAGATGACAAGAGGATTTATAACCTAAGAATAAAATATGTGAATGAAGATGCGGCAACAAATACAAATGAAATAAAAAGTCTATTCACAGAAATAATTAAGGAAAACTTCCCAAACATAGGTAATGGAAGTGAAGTTCAGATAAATGAGGCATACAGAACTCCAGCTAGCTACAACCAAAACAGATCTACACCCAGACATATAATAATCAGGATCCCAGAAATCCATCACAAGAACAGAATATTAAAAGTGGTTAGAGAAAAGAAACATTACCTATAAAGGAAAACTCATAAAAATTACAGCAGACTTCTCAATGCAAACCATCAAATCAAGAAGAGCTTGGAGTGAAATATTCCAAGCCCTGAAAGAAAATAACCTCCAACCCAGAATGATGTACCCTGCAAAACTGTCTCTCAAAATTAATGGAGAGACAAGATATTTCCACGACAAAGAGGAACTGCGGGGGGTTGTGACCACCAAACCAACCCTGCAAAGAATACTGAAGGACATTCTAGAGAGAGAGAAGAAAATCACCATTGTTCCAGGAATAATGGCAGAAAGACCTCAAAGAAAGGGGCAGACAGTGGGATGAAGTAGAAAAGTAAACAAATAACAACAAAAAAATAACATAGCAGAGATAAGACAGAGAAGATTGGTTATATCACTGTTTATCTTGACTGATTTTATTTGAATCTGGTATGCTTGTGAGTGTCAGGTCTGAGAGTAGGGGCAACTACTCTGAAGATGACAGGATTCAACAGAATACCCATTCTGGTTTGATTGTTAACTGCCCTTGAAGTCCTATAATGTCTCCAATGTTTACATTTTATTAATAGTGTAAAGCAATGCTAAGTTTATATTTGATGATATAGACAATTTTATTGAAAATAACAAGAGATATCATAGTGACTACCATAGATCACCTAGTGTTGTGTTTTTGTATGTTCTTTTCATTTCATGTTTCTCCAGGAATTTGTATTTCTGACTTGTTTTGACTTGTTTCTCCCTCTAATACAGAAAGGCTAGGTATATGTGTAGAGACTTATACATGTGTAGAACTTCTAAGTAGTTTACAAGAATAGATTATAGTTATTGTAAAGAAAAAAAGGAAAAGAGAGTATTCTAAAGGATATAACTGCATGTATGTTTGAGTGTGTGGAATTAATAACCATGTTGCTAAAGTTTTAGTTGGATGGATGAGCAAAACTGACTACAGTCTCACTGTTTGGATGTCCACTTTGTGGACTTTACTTTTATAACTTGAACAACTGCATCTAAAAGGAAAGTATGTAATTATCAACTAGTGATTTTTTACTGGTTACTATTTTTGTGGGGTTTTTTTTTGAGATTTTACATTATTTCTACCCTCTTTCTGTTTCAAAATTGTTTCTTTAAATAAAAAAAATTTTTAAAGCAAAAGGAGGAAAAGAAACTGTTGTAAAAGAGATAACTGTATGTATACTTAAGTGTGTAGGATTGATAACCATGTTACTAAGTTTTTGTTGGATCAGTGAACAGAACTGTTTGCAGCATCACTGTTTGAATGTCCACTTTGTATGCTTTAATTTTGTAACTTGAACAACTATATCCAAGAAGACAATATGTAATGTATCAAATAGTGATTTCTTACTGTTTTTTTTTGAAATTCTGTATTGTTTCTACCCTTTTTTCTGTTTTGCTTTTCCCCCTCTTTAAATAAAATTTAAAAAAATAAATTAATTAACATAAAATAAATCTCATACTGAAAAAAGAGATGAAGAAGGATACCACACTGGTTGGGGGTAAATGTCAAGAGGAAGAGATAACAATCTTAAATATATATGTACCAAATATGGGAGCACCCAGCTAATATAAAACAAATATTAATAAAAATGAAAAAACAAATAAGAAATAGCATAATTATAATAGGAGAACTTAACACCCCATTAACACAAAGAGACAGATCAACTAGGCAGAAAATCAGCAAGGCAATAAAAGAACTTAGTCTACCTGAGAACAAATGGACTTAATAGACATATACAGTGTTCCACACAACAGCAGAATATACATTATTCTCAGGTTCACATGAGACATTCTTTAAAATAGACCATATACTAGCCCATAGAACATGGTTAAGTAAATGCAAAAAAATGGAAATTATCTTATGCATATTTTCTGATCATAGTGCCATAAAACTGGAAATTAATGACAAAAGAAACTGCAAAAACTCCATAAACATGGAAATTAAATAATACACTCCTGGACAATCAATGAGTCACAGAAGAAATTAAAGAAGAAGTTAAACAACATCTACAAGCAAACAAAAATACAAATACAATTTACCAGAACCTGGGGGATGCAATGAAAAGAGTTTTTAGAGGAAAATTTATTTTGGTGAATTCTCACATCAGAAAAACAGAACAAACACAGATAGACAACCTGATGCCACACCTCAAACATCTAGGAAAAGAAGAGCAAGTCAAGCCCAAAGCCAAAATAAAGGAAGAAATTATAAAAATCAGAGCAGAAATTAGTGCAATAGAGACTGAGAAAACAATACAAAGAATTAATGAATCAAAGAGTTGGTTCTTTGAAAGAATAAATAACATCGATAAGCAACTAGCCAATTTTAATTTTAAATGGAAACAAAAAACTCAAAATCATGCAGTAAGGAATGAAAAGGGTGAAATCACTACTGACCCTGTGGAAATAGATAAGATCATCACTACCTACTTTGAAAACTTCTTCTCTCACAGGTTTGATAACACAGAACAAACAGACAGATTCCTAAAAACAAATGAATTACCAAAGCTGGATCAAGAAGATGTAAAACTGCTGAATAACCCAATTTCAGTTAGTGAAATTGAAAATGTAATTAGAACCTTACCAACAAAGAAAAGCCCACATCCTGATGGAGTCACTGTGGAATTCTACAAGAAACTCAAGGAAGACTTAATGCCAACACTCCTCAAATTCTTCAGTGAAATTGAAAGCGGAGAAACTCTCCCTAACTCACTCCTGGAAGAAAGTATTACCCTACTACCAAAACCAGAGAAAGACCCAACCAAAAAAGAAAACTTCAGACCAATCTCCCTAATGAACATAGATGCACAAATTTTCAATTAAATACTGGCAAACAGAATGCAGCAAATCATCAAGAAGATCATATACAACAACCAAGTGGGATTCATCCCAGGAATGCAGGGATGGTTCAACATATGCAAATCAATAAATTTAACACACTATCAATAGAGGCAAAGATACAAATCACGTGATCATTTCAATAGATGCTGAAAAAGTCCAACACTCATTCATGATAAAAACCCTACAGAAAATTGGAATAGATGGTCTTTACCTCAATCTGATAAAAGCCATCTATGACAAAGCAACAGGCAGTATGATATTAAATGGTCAAAAACTGAAAGCTTTTACTCCAAAATCAGGAATAAGACAAGGCTGTCCATTATCACCACTCTTACTCAATATAAAGCTGGAAATATTAGCCAGAGCAATAAGAAAACAGAAAAATAAAAGAAATGAGTAGAAAGAGAAGTTAAATTATCATTATTTGCCAGTGATACTCTACTTAGAAGACCCCCAAAACTCCACTGAAAGACTTCTAGGTATAATAACCAAATTCAGTAATGTAGCTGGAAACAAAGTCAACACTCAAAAATTGATAGCTTTCCACTATGCAAACAACAAGCTCACTAAGAGAGAAATAAGAGAAATCACACCCTTTACAATAGCATCCAAAAAAATGAAATACTTAGGAATCAATCTAGCAAAGGATGTAAAAGATCTATTCACTGAAAATTACAATACTCCTAAAAAAGAAATCAAAGAGGAGCTCAGAAAATGGAAAGACATTCCTTGTTCATGGATAGGAAGAACAAACATTGTGAAAATGGCCATTCTCCCAAAATTGTTATACAGATTCAATGCAATCCCAATGAAAATATCACTAACATACCTCACATATCTAGAGAAATCATTCCTAAAATTCATCTGGAACCAGAAGAGACCTAAAATAGCAAAGGCATTTCTGGGCAACAAAAGTAAGGCAGAAGGTATCACAAATCCCTGACTTGCAGTTCTACTACAAAGTTACTGTGATAAAATCAGCATGGTCCTGGAGTTAAGACAGACCTGAAGATCAGTGGAATATATTAGAAGATAAAGCCATCACTACAAACACACTCAGCCACCTTATCTTTGACAAAGGCACCAAACTCATTCACTGGAAGAAAGTTAGTCTCCTTAATAACCAGTGCTAGAATAACTGGCTTTCCATATGCCAAAAACTAAAATTAGACCCATACCTATCACCTTGCACTAAACTAAAGTCAAAATAGATCAGTGATCCAAATACTGAAACAGAAACATTAAATCTGCTGGAAGACAAAGTAGGTAGAAATCTTGAAGACAAAGGGCTAGGCAGAGAATTCATGAACAAAAATCAAACCACATGGGAAATACTTCCCAATATCAACAGGTGGGATCTTGTCTTACTAAAAAAGTTTTGCATGTCAAAAGAAAACTCTAACAGAGTGAAAAGAAAACCCACAAATTGAGAAAAAAATCTTAGTCAACTCTCCGTCAAAGAACTTCTGTCTAGAACATATAAAGAATTACAAAAAAAAAAATCATACCCCCAAAACTCAAAGACCCAATCCAAAAATGTGCATCTGAGATGAATACATAATTCTCAGCTGAAGAAATACAAAAGGCAAATAAATACATGAAAAAATGTGCAGCATCATTGGTCATTGGAGAAATGCAAATTAAAACAACACTGAAATTCCATCTCACTCCTGAAAGAAAAGCCAGAATCAAGAAATCCACCAGAAGCTGAATACTACTCAGCTGTAGAGGCTGTGGGGAAAAAGGAACTCTTCTGCACTGTTCGTGGTAGTGTAGACTGATGCAACCGCTCTGGAAATAAGTCTGAAGTTTTCTCAAAAAGCTGTGATTGGAGGTCCCATTTGACCCAGCTATTCCACTTCTTAGCATATTCTCAGAAGAACTGAAAATATCATACCACAGTGTATTTGTGCACCCATGTTTATAGCAGCACAATTTATAATTGCTAAATCTTGGAAACACAAATGCCCATCAACAGTGGAATGGATAAAAAGATATGGTATTTTTTTATTTTATTTTATTTTATTTTGAAGAGAATAAAACCAAATGAGACAAGAAAATAGAGTCAGTCAAAACAAAAGGATGGACATAGTACATGACTTAAAAACAAAATACAAGGTGGTCAACAATGGTTACCATGCCTCTTGTTATCTTCAAAAGAATTGGCCATATCGTCAGGCATAATAAAATTGAACAAAACAGTACAGAACAAAACCAATAAAGAAACACTGGAGATGTTAGGACTTCAAAAGAAGGTAATAGTCAAACCAGAATAGGTATCATAGTGAATCTTATTGTCTTCAAAGTAGTTGCTTATACCCTCAAACTTAATACTATTGAACAAAACAGATTCGAATAAAATCAGTCAAAACAAGACAGTGAAAGCAATACAGGGCTTCAAATCAAGTTAATAGAAAATCAAAAATGGTAACTATAGTATATCCTACTATCTTTGGAATAGCTGTCCATACCATCAAATCTAGTAAAAGTAGACAAACTGGAGCAGAATAAAACCAAAACTAAACAGAACAATGAAAGCAATATGGTTTTCAAATCATCATACAAGATTAACAATGGCCACAATGGCCTTCCCTTTTTAGACAATCCCTCCCCTTTCACTTTCACAGGGTACATTGTCTTTTTTTGTTTTTTGTTTGTTTGTTTGTTTGTTTTTGTTTGGTTTGGTTTGGGTTTTTTTGTTGTTGTTGTTTTTTGGTACCAGGGATGGAACTCATGACCTCACACTTGCCAGGCAGGCGCTTATGCCATTGAGCTAAATCTCCAGCCCTGTTGTCCATTTTGTAGCCCATTAACTCCTTTAGTTTTTATATTAGGGAGCAACCCTAATATAAAATACACCTAAGATGTATTTTTATATGATGGAATACTACTCAGCTGTAAAAGAACACATTGAGTGTTTTATAGGTAAATGGATATGACTTGAGACTATTCTCATAAGGGAAATAAATCAAATTCACATGTGTAAATACCGTATTGTCTCCCTGATATACAAAACTGAAAGAGTAAATAAGATACAAAAGCTATAATAAATATGGTGAAAGGGTAAGAAACTGCTCAAAGAGGAAAAAATAAGTCAGATAGGGGAAAAGGAGAAAAGAAGAAAGGGAAAAGAAAAAAGATAAATATGTATATATACACTGAATGCTAAAATGATTCTACTATTAATTCTATTAGCTTTTGGAACAAAACAGGTAACATTCATAGGATTAGATCAATTTTCTATGTCTATATCTGGTAATTTGAGTAACTCTTTTAAAGATAACTGGGAAAAACAACAAAATTTGCTATGTTCCTACCACCTTGTTTTGACAGCCTACATTATTATTGTTTTGGGCTCTTTGTTACTATGTATTTGTCTTTTTTGTTTCTTGCTTTTCTTATGCTTTGTTTTTTTGTTTGTTTGTTTTGTTTTTCCCTCTTACACAGAAAGGATAGATGTAACGTATAGGCTTATACATCCGTAGACTTTCTCCTAAAGAGTTTACAAGAATTGATTTTATTTTGTGTGATGGTATGAACAACTACATTGAAGAAAATGAGACATCATGGTAGCCATTACTGAGTTCCTGTCATCTTGTTTTTAAGTCCAATAATGCTTTTATTCTTTATTTTCATTGGTTTTAGTGTTTTCTGTTAGTTGATTTCAATATCTGTGAAAGTATGGACAGCTATTTTGAAGAGAACAAAAAACATTATGATAGCCATATTGATTTCCTATTGTCTGGTTTTGAAGGCCTGTAATGCTTTCATTTTTTTGTTTTGGTTGGTTTTATACTATTTTGTTTTGTATTACTCTTTTGTATGTGAAGATATGGACAACTATTTTGAAGAAAACAAGAGACACTATGGTAGCCACTGTTGATTTCCTGTTGTCTTGCTTTGAAATCCTGTTACTTGCATTTTTTTGCTCTTATTCACCTTGTTATGCTTTATTTTCTTTTGTTTTATTTTCTTTAAAATAAAAAAGAAGACACAGAATGGGAGGAGAGAGAGAGAGAAAGTGCTTGTAAGGCTTTAGGGGTGAAATAACACTTCTACACTGTTGGTTGAAATGTAAACTACTACAACCACCATGGGAATATATATGGAGATTCCTCAAAAAACTAAAAATAGAAATATTATTTGATCAGCTAGACTTCTCTTGGTCTATTCTCCCAAAATTTAAAACATCATACTATAGTGATACATACATGCCCATGTTTATAGCAATGCAATTCACAGTAAAATAGCTCTGGAAATAGCCTGGATGCCCATCATCAGATGAGTGAATAAAGAAAATATGTTATATATACACAATAGAATATTGTTCAGCCATAAAGAAGAATAAATCATGCCATTTGCAGGAAAATGGATAAAACTTGAGACCATTCATGCAAAGAGATGTAAACCAGACATAGAAAGTTAAGTATCACATGATTTCTCTTATATTAGAAAACAATAAATAAATAAATAAATAAATAAATAAATAAATACAAGAGAGATTATAGGAAGCTAATAGATATACTCTTGGAGATGGGGAAAGGGGTCAGGGAAGATGGAAAGAAAGGCAGGAGGGTTAAGAGATTATATATGATAAAGATATGTCATATATATGTAGCAGTTACCCAAAATGAACATCACTATTCTGTATTACAAGCATGCACTAATTTTAAAAATTCGAGTATTAGACCAAGGGTTAGAAAACTTTTCCTTTCAAGGACAAGATAGAAACTATTCTCAATATTTCAGAGCATATCTCATATTGATCTTACATTTTTCTTTGGTTTTTTTTACAACCCTTTAAAATGTAGAATCCATTTTTAAGTTGCAAGTCAGTTTGCTAGCTTTTCTCTTAGATAATACCTATAGATAGGAAGTTAAGTAACAAAGATCATGAGAAAAAGAAATGCAATCCAGATTTCATCAGGGGCTTTTTTATACTCTTCCACAAAATCTCATTGAGTTTAATGTGAGTACTCAATTTTAT
Organism: Hydrochoerus hydrochaeris; assembly: GCA_004027455.1. Taxonomy (NCBI): domain Eukaryota; kingdom Metazoa; phylum Chordata; class Mammalia; order Rodentia; family Hydrochaeridae; genus Hydrochoerus; species Hydrochoerus hydrochaeris. Next base: position 3,759 of record PVLA01008405.1, on the reverse strand, counting down.
TGTCTATTATTTCAGAATGCTCCTAAATCGTCAATGAATTCTATTGTCTCTATGACTTTTGTGTATGTGGATTGTTCTCATTCTACACCAACATGAAATCCTATCCCTTCATCAATGTACACACACAAAAGCATGTAGACATACATGCACATAAGTCCACTCAAAATGAGCATTTTGAGAATTTAGTTACTGAGAGAAAAGTCAGAATCTGCCAAGAATTGGCAATGCTGGGAGTTGGGGGACCAACCAAGAAATCAGCTAGCCAGCCTTTCTGGTAAGCTGCGCAAGCCACACCTGTTTCAGGGAGCAAAAAGTCAGCATCTCCAGAGAACTGGGCATGCTGAAATGTGGGGGACCAACTAAGAAATCAACCAGCCAGCTTTCCTGGTAAGCAGCACAAGCCGCTCACACGCCAGGGAGAGTAAAGTCAGCATCTCCCAAGAAGTGGCCATGCTGGGACATGGGGGACCAACCAAGAAATCAATTAGCCTGCCTTCCTAGTGAACTGCAAGCTGCGCATGTTCCAGGGAAAGAAAAGACAGCACTTCCCATGAGCCTACCAGCAGGTGGGCTAAGAATCAAACACCATCCATAACTACCACCACCCCATCCAGTTACTAACCAGGTGGTTCTGAGGACAGGCTGAGTTGATAGCAACTAAGGTACATAAAACAACTAAATATTTGTATTGTTTGGTTGATTATGCAGGCTTAGGGCCAGCGGTCTGAGCATTTCTCTGGAGGATGACAGTATGCAATATAGCAATTATGGGGAATTTCCTTCTATCCTGTCTTTGAAGTCCAATATTGATTTCACTGTTTTGCTGTGTTATGATTAATTGTTTTTCTTTATTCAGCATTCTGTTTTGATTGGTTTTATAGTGTTTTGTTTTGGGTTTGATTTTGCAATACCTGATGAAATGGACAAGTATTGTGAAGTTAACACGGTATACTATGATAGCTATTATTGTTTTCCTGATATCCTGCTTTGAAGTTCCATACCAGTTTTACTGCATTGTTCTGATTGGCTTTGTTCTGTCTCATTTTGTTGGATTTTACTATCTTTAAAATTAAAAAAAAATTAAAAATTTAGTTATCTTGTTGCATGTTCATGGAGCCATTAAGTAGGTTCACTTCAAGAACTACACATATTTTCTGCAGCTACATAGCTTTATAATTTATTATAATCTCATTTGTTGGTTCTTGATATTAGGCTGAATTAATTCCTTTCAAAATATTCTGCTTTTTGTAATTTCTTCTTTGTCTAATCTTCTATAGTTGAATTAATTAAATATACTCTTTACATAGTTATACCTGTAGTTCTATTGTTATGACTTCATGAAAGTTGCTTCATTATTGTTACTCTCTTTTCTTACTGTCCAGTCTTCTAGGATGTGGTGCCACAGGTTGTCCCACCTGCAAAGCCAGCTCCGGCATTGGCTGAAGGGAGGAGTCATATATGAAACACAACCCAACTTCAAAAGCTTAGTTTCATTACCCATCCATTGGCATCATACATCCTCCAAATCCCTGAATTGTGCTTGGCAGCAACATGAAGATCACTTTGGTAAGAGATGTGTGGGGACAGATACATTTTTTAAATTATGGTTTTAAAAAGCCACAAAAATTATTATATTCAATATGTAAATGTACAATTCAGTAGTATTAATTTTACTGTTCATTTTATTGTGCATTTTATTGTTCATGTTATTGTACTTTTTGTGTGGTCTGAGAATGTTTCCTGTAGTGTTCAGAGAACTTCTAATTATTTCCAAAGTGATGCCGACAGTTCCAAGAACCACAAAAATAACACAAGGCAACAGTAAAATTCCAACCCAAATAAGGGTATGGAACTCTACATTGTTCCAGTCAAACTTCACCTCCCTGTGTCACTTAACACAAAGGGAAAGAAAAAGAAAGCCTCAATATACAGGGGAAAGTTTCAAATGCATACACTAGACATTTTATCACCACAGAAGTTATTAGGGGTAGGAGGAGCTATACTCCTGCATGTGAGATTCCCAGATCTTCTGCAATAATTCACACAAACAAGATGTCTTAAAATAACAGGGATTTCTTCTCTTATTGTTCTGGAGGGTAGAAGTGTGAAATCAAGATGCTGACAGGACCACACCCCCTTCAAAGATTCTTAAAGACAGTGGTGGCAAACCTATGGCGTGTGTGCTGTAGTGGGCTGTTTGTATCAGTGAAAGTTCTAAAATATTCACCATCACTGCTCCAGGATAAAATCTTTTTTTTCTCATTTCTCTTGGTTTCCAGCAGTTCATGGCTTAGCTTTGCTATGGTAGCATCCATCCCTTCAATCTCTTCCTCCTCCACATTATTACCACTGTGTCTTCAATCCATTAAATCTCTTCCTTCTCCACATTGTCTCCCCAGTGTCTTCAAATTTCTCTATTTATACAGATACCATTCATTGGTTTTAGAACCTACCCTAATATACTGTTATTTCATTTTAACTTGATTATATCTACAATAACCCTTCAGATATTTCTTGGTCTACAGTAATAGGGTTACATCTTAATAAACACATTTCAAGCTGAAAATATAAGTGAAAATGCACTTAATGTACCTAATTGGCCATGCATTGTAGCCTAACCACTAGTACACTGTAAAACATGAGTATTCACACTCATTGACTTGACTGGGTCACACTGAATGAAGAGGAATTATCTTGAGATATATTATATATCTATATCTCAGTTAATGTACATAAATAAAACTTCATCTTTTATATTTTATTATAACATTTCTGGTGTTAACATAAGCTCATATAATGTCTGATATATGTGGGTTTTTATTCCACTGACTGTGCAAGTACAAGAGGCAATGTAGTGTTACACTCCACCCCCTCTTCCACACAGGCTTTCACTGTCCCAAAAATCTGCCCAAGCACTGTGCTACTGAGTCATGAAAAATATCACTAAAAATCACATAATAACATTAAAATTTTATGATCTTGTGAGTCCCCCATTACTAGCTGTCCAGAGTCACATGGGGCCTGGGCTGCAGGTTAGACATGTCTGATAACCTATCCTTCTCATGTTCATATGGCTTAAAAGAATCTGAATCATTGCTGCTACCCAGTATGGTGAGAGACTATTGTATCCCATATTGCTAACCAAGGAAAAGATCCAATTTACAATTCAAAAGACAGTTTCTACTGAGCACATATAGCTTTTGCACCATTGTTATGGCTTGTATACAGACATTATCCCAAAGCCTCATGCACTCACTAGTAGGTGGGGCTTCTTGGAGGTGCCTGGATCTAGGTTGTATGAATTTGGATTAAGGGTGTGTGTCCACTAATTGACTTATCATAGTTCTGAGTGTGGGCAATGGGAAGCCATACCCTGGATATGGGTGATACCACACTGCGGCACCCTTTTCCGTCCATCCACGCCTTGTGACAAGGTCCATGGGTGGAGGAGAGCGCTTCTCCAGGAAAAGGACACCACATGTGGGAAATGGGCGCAAGGATCTTGGAATGTTTTGTGCTGATAATTGTAATTTGTGTAGTTCACATGTGTATGTTTTTACGTGATGCTCAATATGGAGTCGAGGGTGGAGACTCCAGGGGGGTTGCTGGAGGCCCTCTAGATAACCCCTTTGTGAGGACTGGTTGTGGGGTTTTGCCTTCTGTGAGTAGTGTGAGAGAGTTTATACAAAAGCTTTAAATGAAAGAGCTCATGGAGGAGGATTTACAAAATTCCTGTGAGACAACTGCCCTGAGACACTG